>APFE031213853.1:0-18456 GCA_000404065.3 Pinus taeda
TCCCACCCTAACCCCCTTATTTATGTCATGGGATCACGTCATAGTCAAGAGTCAATAAAGCCCATATTAATATTGTAAGTGGTTAACCCGCAATTAATGACGGGACCACAGTTAGTTGCAAATGGGCGGTAGTATTAGATAGAGGGTAAATGGGTGGTAGTATTAGATAGACGGTATTAATAAAACCCACGGTATTGGCCCGTGGTATTGCATGTATGAGTCATATATAAAGGATAGAGACTCCCTGCGAGGAGTATTGTGTCTTGTTTTGTAATCGAGCTCTGCTCTATTGGAGGTTGCCCCCTCGAAGAGGCCTGTGAACATTTCTCTCTGAGTAATAAAATCATTGCTATTCTGTGTTCTGGGTATATTTTCTTCGCATATTCTTTGTTCTGGGTATTTTTTCTCGAATATTCTCTGTTCGGTATTACTTTTCAGGTTAAGAAGCATAACAGGGCCAGCAGTCCCTCAGCGGGGGCTCAGGGGCAGCGCCCCCAAAGCTAAAAACAGAAATAAAATTGTCTTGTAAAAGTATAGTAATTTCTAGTCAATCTAGGTCATTCATTAGGCAGATGATGTGATGGTAGAACTTGTGTTTAGTTTAGGGTTTTTTGCCCTAGAAGGCGACCTCTCTCTTTGTATGAGGGCATTGTATTGAGTCTGTGCAATATATGTGTATTCTCCGAGCGAGAAGCAGAGAGGTGAGGCTATGAGAGAAAACAGAGGATATTACAACGGATTTGTTATAGGTTGTGCCTCTTCATTTTGATGGATAATAGAAAGGAAGGACTGGTTGTTCGGGTTGGATGTAGCCCAAACTGGGTGAACCACGTATATCTGTGTCTCTCTTGTTTTATGCATTTTCCGTGTTTATATTTCTACAATATTTTATGTGTTCCATTGCTCCGTAATATATAATTTTATAACAACTGGTATTAGAGCCGAAGGTCTATTTGGCTAATAAACACGCAGGAAAGAAGGGTTCCCCATTCAAGTGGGAGAAATGGTGGAAGATGGTAAGTTTAGGGTCGAGAAATTTAACGGCCAAAACTTCTCACTATAGAAGATGCAGATGGAAGATTATCTGTATCAGAAAGATCTATACCTACCATTGGGCAGAGAAGAAAATATGCTGACGGATATGACAGATGAAGAATGGAACCTTCTTGATAGAAAGGCACTCGGAACAATATGGTTGTGCCTTGCAGCATTGGTCACCTTCAACATTTCAAAGGAAACAACAACAGAGGGTTTGATTAATGCGTTGGAGAAACTATTTTAAAAACCCTCGGCCTCAAACAAGGTATTTCTTATGAAACAGTTATTTAATATGAAGATGTCGGAAGGTGGATTTGTTGTAGACCATTTAAATGATTTTAATACTGTTACAAGTCAGTTATGTTCTGTAGGGGTAAAATTAGATGATGAAGTTAGAGCTCTGTTATTCTTGAGCTCATTACTAGAAAGTTGGAATGGTTTAGCAATGGCCATTAATAACTCTGTTTTTGGATCTAGTACTTTAAAGTTTGATGATGTTGTCGGTGCTATCCTTAGCAAGGAAATGCAATGGAAAAGCTCCGATGAGACATCAGGAAATGATTTGAGTGAAGAGTCTAAGGGAAGAAAAATGGAAAGAGGAAAGAGCTCAGGATATCGCAGTAAATCAAGGAAAGGTAGATCCAATTCCAGATTGGGGATAGTGTGCTGGAAATGTAGAAAGAAAGGACACCTAAAGAAAGACTGTAGATATCGGAAGGGAAAAGAAGGAGATGCACAGCAGGAAAACAATCATGAAGCAAATGTGACATGTGAGTCGTTACAAGATGCTTTGACTCTTTCTTTCGAAAATATTACTGATTCCTGGGTGATAGATTCAGGGGCCTCATTCCATGCCACACCTGACAAGAAATACTTTCATGACTATGTTCAAGGAGATTTTGGACAAGTTCGTTTGGGTGATGATAAACCCTGATAAATTGTTGGAATAGGTAAGGTTCTTGTAAAATAGTAGAATGGAAATCAATGGCTACTAAAGGAGGTAAGGCATGTTCCAGATCTAAAGAAAAATCTGATTTCAACAAGGCAGTTAGGCGGTGAAGGTTGTGTGACAACTTTCATAGATAAAGCTTGGAAGGTCACCAAAGGAGCCCTGGTAATAGCAAAAGGTGAAAAGGTTGGCACATTGTATTTATGCAATGGCATTTCTAACTCTGTTAATGCTTTAACTTCCAAAGGAGCAGATGCAGCATTATGGCATCATAGGCTTGGACACATGAGTGAAAAAGGAATGAAGATTCTTCACTCAAGGAATCTGTTGCCGGGTTTGAAGAATGTTGATTTGGACTTCTGTGAGAATTTCATTTATGGAAAACAAAAGAGAGTTAGATTTCTTAGAGTTGGGAAAGAAAAGAAGAGCGAAAAATTAGAGCTTTTGCATATAAATGTATGGGGACCTGCTCAGGTATCTTCTCTCGGTGGCTCTCATTATTATGTTACTTTTATTGATGATGCAACTAGAAAAACTTGGATTTATTGTATTTGATATTTTCAAGAAATGGAAAGATTTGGTTGAGATTGAGACAGGAAAGAAATTGAAGTGTCTTAGATCAAACAATGGAGGTGAATATTGTAGCAAAGAGTTTGATAGGTACTGTTCAGAGCATGGAATTCACAGAGAGAAGACAGTTCCAAGAATACCACAAAAAAATGGTGTGTCAGAAAGGATGAACAAAACAATCATAGAGCATGCAAGGTGCATGAGATTGCATGCAGGATTGCCTTTACAGTTTTGGGCAGATGCTATAGATACTGCTGTTTATCTAATAAATAGAGGGCCTTCAAGTTCCTTGGGTGGTGGTGTTCCAGAGGAAGCATGGACAGGTAAAAAGGTAAACTACTCTTTTTTAAAGCCTTTTGGTTGTGAGGCCTTTGTCCATATTGATAAAGAAAATAGAACAAAGCTTGAGGCAAAGTCAAAGAAATGTACCTTTATTGGATATGGTGTTAATGATTTTGGTTATCGCTTATATGATTACGAAAATCACAAAATCATTAGGAGCAGAGATGTAATATTCAATGAAAAGGTCTTGTATAAGAATCAGTTGCAGGAAAAGGAACAAGAAAAGGAAAACAAGGAATACGCAGTCCTTAATGAAATCACTGAAAAAGTAAAGGTGCCTGGAAATAATAATAATCAACAACCACAACAACAGTATCCACCACAATAGCAATAGGCACCCCAAACACCTAAAAGTGGTGTTAGAAGATCTACCAGGATAAGTAGACCCCCTGAACGATACTCTCCTTCATTATATTATTTATTGTTGACTAATTTTGGTGAACCCGAATGTTATGAAGAAGCATTGTAGGTTGAAAGCAGGAAGAAGTGGGATGTAGCCATGGAAGAAGAGATGGACTCCTTAATGCATAACCAGACTTGAGACTTAGTGAGGTTGCCTGCATTAAAAACTACATTGAAGAATAAATGGGTTTACACGTTGAACGAAGAATATGGAGGAAAACAGAGGTACAAATCTAGACTTGTGGTGAAGGGTTTTGCACAGAAGAAAAGTATTGATTTTGATGAAATATTTTCTCCTGTTGTTAAAATGACTTCAATCATAAACTATTTTAAGTCTAGTAGCAGCTGAGATTTGCATCTTGAGTAGTTAGATGTAAAGACAACCTTTCTCATGGGATTTGGAGGAAGAGATATATATGCAGTAGCCACAAGGATATGAGGTGAAAGGGAAGGAGAAACTAGTGCGCAGGTTGAAGAAGGGCTTTTATGGCTTAAAATAGGCTCTAAGGTAGTGGTATCTAAAATTTGAGAAGTTTATGTCTAAACAAGGTTATACTAGATGTCACTCTGATCATTGTGTTTATCTGAAAAAGCAAAATGATGGCAGTTATATTATATTGTTATTGTATGTAGATGACATGCTTGTAGCAGGGTCTAACATGCAGGAAATAAATGTGCTGAAAAGAAAATTGGCAAATTCATTTGCAATGAAGGATTTGGGAGCTACAAAACAAATCCTTGAGAATCACTAGAGACAGGAAAAATTGCAAATTAACATTGTCTCAGAATGAGTACATACAAAAGGTGTTGAAAAGATTTAATATGCACAATGAAAAACCAGTTAGTACACCTTTTGCTAGCCATTTCAAACTTAATAAGGAAGTGTGCCCAAAGATCCAAGAAGACATGGATTATATGTCTAAAGTTCCATATGCATCAGCAGTTGGAAGCTTAATGTATGCAATGGTCTGCACAAGGTCTGATATTGCACATGCATTGGGAGTTGTAAGCAGGTACATGAAAAATCCAGGAAAGGAACATTGGATGGTAGTGAAATGGATTCTTGGATATTTGAAAGGTACCACAAATCAAGAATTACAATTTGGTGGTTCAAACATTTCTCTACAGGGATATGTTGATGCAGATATGGCAGGTGACAGAGATAACAGGAGGAGCACTACAAGATATGTATTTAATATTGGTGGAACAACTGTCAGTTGGGTTTCAAAAATCCAAAGTGTTGTTTCACTTTCAACAACAGAAGCAGAGTACGTTGCTGCTACAGAGGCTAGTAAAGAAATGATTTGGTTACAAATGTTTATGGGTGAATTGGGTAAGGAGCATGATATGGGCACGTTATACAGTGATAGCCAAAGTGACATTCATCTTGCAAAGAAATCAACATTTCATTCCAGGACTAAACACATACAACTCAAGTACCATTTCATACGATCAGTGTTGGAAGATGGAGAGTTGAAGCTGGAAAAGATACACACTAGCCAGAATCCTACAGATATGCTAACAAAAGTTGTAACTAAGGAGAAACTCAGAATATGCTCAGTTTCAATTGGTCTTCAAGGATGATGATGAAGATGAGAAATAGCCAAGTCCAAAGAGGAGTCATTGTCCAGCAAATGAAGCAATGATGGAGTTGCTACAATCATTCTCCAAGTGGGAGATTGTTGTGTGTGGAGCATGATTGTTCAAAGGTCTTTTTTTTAGCCAGATGCAAACCCCAAGAACTTTGTACACCCCTCCACGTGGGGGGGGGTGCGGGGGGGACTTGTCCCCTCCACAGGGGTCCTTGGGGGGCCAATCCCCCCTAGTTGGAGGGTCCGAGGACCAGATGTCCCCCGGTGGGGGCTCGGGGGTAGTGCCCCCGAAGCTAAAAATAGATGTAAAATTGCCTTGTAAAAGTATAGTAATTTCTAGTCAATCTGGGCCGTTCATTAGGCAGATGATCTGACCATAGAACTTATGTTTAGTTTAGGGTTTTTTTCCCTAGAAGGAAACCCCTCTCTTTGTATGAGGGCATTGTATTGAGTCTTTGTAATATATGTGTATACTCTGAGCAAGAAGCAGAGAGGTGAGACTATGAGAGAAAACAGAGGATATTACAGTGGATCTGCTGTAGGTTGTGTCTCTTTATTTTGCTGGATAATAGGAAGGAAGGACTGGCTGTTCGGGGTGGACATAGCCCAAACTAGGTGAACCACGTATATTTTTGTCTCTCTTGTTTTATGCATTTTCTGTGTTTATATTTATGCAATATTTATGTGTTCTTTTGCTCCATAATATATAATTTTATAACAGTAGTCCTCACGCAGTTGTCTTGCAGGAACCGACTCCCATGAGAAGCACTTTTTGTCTCTTGTGCATAGTACCCCTCATTATCTAGCCAGTCTGCCACTCTGTTTGCATCTCTTCACACATGAACAAAGCTAAGAGTTCTAAGTATTCTTAGGTGAGATTGAATTCCATGATAGACCTGCGAAAGTCTCCAGTGGTTCAAAACTTTGTCTCGAGCTATGCCTATCCTTTTGATCGAATTAATTGTTAATTCTGAGTCTGCCTCTATGATTGTGTTATGTAAATTGTGCTGAATCAAAATTTCTAAGCCTTGCTCAATGACCATGAGTTCCTCCATATTGTTAGTTTCCCTACCCAAATTACTGTGAAATATGACTTTTATATTGCCCTCTTCATCTCTTATGACTCCTCTATAACCAGCATCTCCCAAGGTTTCCTTTTGAGGCTCCATCTATGTTGAATTTCAAAAAGGCATGGGTAGGGGGTTGCCAGAAAGCCTTTCCTTCTAATATTTGCCTTGCTTTCTATTTTATTCCCTGAGAAACATGTGATTGGAGCCCCAACAATTTGAGAATGTGAGCATCCTATCGACTAGGGGGTTTCTCAGGAGGTTGCTTTAGAAGGGCATTACCTATTTCTTTGAGATGTTTTAGGATCTGAGCCATGATGCTTTGTCTTGAACCAGATTTAGCTTTGAAGATCCTATTGTCGCGTTCTTTCCAAACATCCTAGATCAAAAATCCTGGAATCAAATTCCAGGCTAAATTGGCTGCCTCGTTATCCAAGAAGTCTTTCCTCCAATTCTTTAAAGTTTCAGTAATGTCATTGTTACACAGTAAAATGTCACTGTCTCCTTGTCAGTCTCCCTAACGTGTCATGAAATCAATCCATCATCCTCATACTCTCTGAAATGGCAAAAAAACCCTCTTTGCCTAAGTTTATTGGATCATTGCGATTGTTATTGAAATAACCGCGCTGACTGGCGACCTCTAGTGCGACTGATGCGCTGCCAGTGCGGAAGCACACAGGTTTTCCGCGCTGGTCGAATTTCATAGCCAGCGCACCTTCCGCCTGTATAAAATCGCGCTGACTAGACCTCTTCTGTAATTGAGATGCGATGCCAGCGCGCCAACCCAGTTATGCACCCACGTTGATCCTGTTTGGGCGAGTTTGTTCTAACAACCAGCCTTCCAGATGACTCCAGACCTGGTTGCTGGCTTTGTAAAGGTCGCCCTCCTTTCTATGGCATGTCTGTTCGCCTGATAACCCACTTTTCTTGGAGGTAAGCTCATCCTTTCACTATTCATGGAGACTCCTTCTCCTACATAAGCCTCCACGATTTCCATGAGCAGCTAGTTTTTTGACATATAGACTTTGACATAGAGGAATTCATAGTGCATTAGTGCTGCTCTTAATAGGCATTTGGTGTATTGTGTGAGGATTGCAATAGAGCTTAAGGAAGGTTATGAGTTTGTTGGCTTGTGTGTGAGAGAGAGTTCTTTGACTTGGGAGATCTACCTTCAAGGGTGAATGCTTATGAGACATGCTGGCTAGACCCTCTAAAGAAGGACTCAGCGTCAGAACATTGGTTGTACCTTTCTCTATTTCTGATTAATAAAAGATAGATGACTACTGTTATGGTTCCATTCTCATTTGTCTTATGAATGGTTAATGAGAATTACATCCTTTCTGACTGATGTATGGTTGCTTTTACTAGATTTTATGCTTGTTTTTGTCTTCTCTTTGCTTGTGAAAGTGTCCGCCCACGAGGATAGTGGAGGATTGTGACCGGCTGGAGCGAAGGAGTGAGAGCAGCATCTCTTCGTCAAACATAGCACTGGAATCCAAGTAGGTGTCCATTACCCACTTGTTAATTGCAACTAGGAACTTGCAGAGTAGCATTGATTGATTGTTGCTGGACCCCTTTTGGGCTAGTAGGGATCGCCTCTATCCATAGAGGGGATTTACCTCTCCAACAATTTGGCGACTCCGCTGGGGAGCATTGCTTGTCTCTTTGTTGTTCATCCTTGTTTTTGAATTTGATTATTGCTTTCTTGTCAAGGATTGGGGATTAGTTTGCTATTGTTGGTTTCCTGGTTCGTCCTAGGAACTGCTTTAATTGTCTTAAAAGGCTGTTACCTTGGTTTGGGGGTTTTTGGTTCGATTTTGCTTGTTTTTTAGCCTCAGCGTGTTTTATTTCAGAACAGTCGCGCTGACATAGCACATATGTTCCTTTGCTTTCCCTGTCATCGCGCTTGTACATTTAACAGTCGTGCTGACCTTGTTTTCGAGCCAGTGCTCTTTATCAGTGTGCTTCCGCGCTGACAGTGCAAAGTTGCTACGGGCGTTGTCTTGTCATCGCTTTGTTGTTGAGGGGTCACCCGCGCTGATCCTGTAAAATCCTTTTTTGCCCAAATTTGCCTCTTGAGCCTCTTGGTTTGGCTATCCCCTGCTTTTTCCACTTGGTTTATGACTTGTTTTATTTTGTCTGAGCTGTGACACGCTTGCTTGCGAAGCCTTGTTCCGCAAGGGTTCGTTTGTTACTTGTTTTCGGTTTTGCAAAGCCTTCCTTTTCGTTTTCGTTGCTTGGTTTGCATCTTGCCTTAACTTTTACAGTTGCTGGAGTGTGTTGGGTCATCGTTTGCCTGGTTTTGAACTCTTATCCTCCAGGTGTTTTCTTTTCTCCATTTATTTCGCACTCAAGCCCTAGGCCATCTAGTGGCCGTGTGTGTGTCAAGCCTTCTGTTCGGGATCTTGTGTTCTTGATTGACCAGCCAACTTCGGATTTGTTCTTCACATTCGCTTGGTGATTGTTGGAAGTGTTTTGGTTGTGTTCCAAGCGATTTGCCTTCCTCCTTTGAATTCCTTGTTGTCTTGTTGAGCTTAGATCACATAGCTCATAAGCCCTTGTTTTCCTTTGATTTCGGAAACTGGTTTTTAGTGCCTTGGGAATTGTCTTGTGTTTGCATTGAGTGATTTTAGTTCTTTCACTTAGTGTTGCTGTCTCTCTAATTCATTTTAAAAAAAGTGCTTTGTGCCATTGAAAAGAAAAGCAAACTAGTATCTTTTGCATTTAATAGTCAAAAGGAAAAGGACATTTCGTTGTTTTGTGTTTTCAAAAGAAAAGTTTCATTTCCTTGCTATTAGTTGCATTAGGTTGTGTAATTGCTTGAGTTCGTTTTGTTTGATTGAAAAATTCCTAACTTTCTCATAAGTTAGAATTCATCGAACGAAATGATGTTCTTTGGCATGTAGCTTGCATTTAAGTATTTTTGAGAGATCATATGGTAGTACCTGAAATCAAAACTTAATTCAAGATCAACCGTAAAATAAACCAAATTTATCTAAAAACGCATTGGAACTTAACGCAAATATCTAGAGGTCTAGGCTAGAGACGTGTTTCAGCGTCTTTAAACCTGGTAGCTTACTGTTGAGTGGTTGGGTGATTCCTCCACGGTGAAACGATAGGTGCCAACAAGGAATGGGCTCCCACGTATCGTCGCGTATATATGGGGAGACTCCATTAGGCTTGTATCCTTTATCCATAGGAAGCCGAGTCTGCCGCCTTGTGAACCGTAACGCACCGAACACAGCATTCGAGAAGATTGACTGCAGTACGGAAAGTCCTTGGTTCTCATACGATTGCCAAGGTGTATAAGCAGTTTTACGGGTTGCCTGGTAAACCTTTTGCTTAGAATCTCCAGAGCAGTCACTTTTGATCCTTTTCAGACTCCCTAAAAGAAAAGGTGTAAGTAAGCATCTTGTCACTTCGTGCTCATTAAATATTCGAAGGAGATAGAGTCATCTTTTCATCCTTTTCTCGACTCTCGAAACATGAAAAGATCAAGTTCAGTTCCTGTGTCTTAAAAATTCATTTGGCCACGATAACTTTACCTGGTTAGATCTTGTGTGCATTTAGTTTTGAGTAGGTTTTTATTGTTAGCTTGCTTAGGGTCTTTGTTTGGTCATCCTGGCGGATCCATCAACTCCGTCTTCGATCCCAAGTGATGAAGGGTCTCCATCTTCTGTTGCCCCTGAAACTCCGGTCTGTGACGCTCTTCCCATTGTTCCGAGCATCCAACCGTTGAATTCTCGAGCTCCAGAGGACGATTTCTACGAGTTCTTTTACAACCCTATTTGGGAGCCCTCTAACGAGGATTTTCCTGCCACTCCTGTTGGTGCTCCATCTCCGATGGCTTCTTCCGATATGGGCGACACCTCTCCTGTGTCAAGTGGCCCGTCCGTCATGTCGAGTATAGATACTCCCATCCCGGCGACATCCCACTTCATCTCTACGCCCTAGACCGTTACGTCTTTGGGTGTCACGGTGCCGGCGTGCTACAGATCTTTGCGGGATGCTATGAACTCGGCAGCTTCCTCTTCTGTTTGGGATCAAAACATCATTCCTACCACAGGACCTTTTGTTTCCCAAGTCCGCCATACTGCTGTTACAGCGGTCCCCTCTAACCCGACCGTTTGTGTCACGGCGTCAACTCCAGTTGTCAGCACTGTCACAGCATCATCTGCTGTCACTTCTGCCGCAGGCCCACCTCGAGGACCAACGCAGAGTGGTCCATCGTCACCTGCTTCTAGAGTTGTGTACCCCGCAAGTGGTGCTCCTCCTGCTTCCAATTATATGATGGCAGAGGAGGCATATTTTCAATACTTGCGTAATGTCCAGAACCCTGATGAACAAGGCCCGTATTATGATCCTGAGAATCATTACTTGTTTACCTCCTTGCCTCAAATCCCTTATGATGAGATTTTCGTTCCATTGAACGTGGCTTGGGGTACCACCGGCTATGGTGGAAGCCAGTACCATCAGGGATAAGGAGAGCAAGGACCACCCTACCAGGGTCAACAGCCCTACTTACAGCCTAATCACGGGTAGTAGTACACTGGTCAAAATTACCCGGGTCAACAGGGAGGCCCACAAGGACAACCCAATCAGGGACAACCTTTGGTCTCTAGCGGTCCAGCTTTTACATATCTTGGGCAACCTTCTGGAAACCTGGGATAACCCAACGCCCAACAAGGTCAACCAGGTACCCAGCAAGGCTACCCTTTGGGGCAACCTTATGGGAACCAGGGACAACCTTACAGGTAGCAAGGTCAACCCGTAAACCAGCAAGGTAACCCTTCTGGGCAAGGGGGCCAGCCTTACGTGCAGCAAGGCCGGCCTACCACTCAGCAACCATCTAGTCAACAAGGACAAACCTCGGTTGCGCAAGGGTAGCCCCTCACTCAGCAAGCTCGACCTTCTGGGCGAACAGGGCCGTCTCAGATCCGACCAGGACAACCTTCTGGCCAGACGGCTCAGCATGTAGGCGGGTACCAATCTCGACCTCCTCTTTCAGGTGGGTACCAATCCCAGCATCCATATTCAGGTGGGTATCAATCCCAACCTCCTTATTCAAGTGGGTACTAATCCCAACCTCCTTACTCAGGTGGGTACCAATCCCAACCTCCATACTCTGGTGGGTATCAATCCCAGCCTCCGTATTCTTGCGGGTATCAATCCCAGCCTCCATATTCTGGCGGGTACCAATCCCAACCTCCCTATTCAGGTGGGTATCAAGCCCAACCTCCTTATGCGGGTGGGTACCAATCCCAACCCCAGCATTTAGGTGGGTACCAATCCCAACCTGGTTCTCAAATGCCGCTTGGTTCTCAGGCTCAGTACGGATATCAACAACCTCAGGGGTAGAATCAATATACCCCGTACCAAAACTACCAACAGCCACAGGGTAATCCCTATCAAAATTATCAATAACCTGCTAGCCAGTATGGTAACCAATGCAGTGTTGGGGGGCAGAATCAACAACCCAGTTCTGGAAATAACCCCTATGGTCAAAATCGTTTTGGACAAGGCCCATTTGGGCCTAGCCCATCGGGACAAGGGCAATGGGGGCAACCAGGAGCTGGGTGGAATTCCGGTTCTACCTCGTATCCAGGACAAATGTCTTTTAATCCTCAGCTACCATTCTTAGCGACGTTGGAACTGCCCGATGTGTCAAAGTTGACGAATGATCCCATTCTGCACAACCCACAATGGCCGCCAGTTCCAACCAAAATACCAAGTGACTGTCCCAAATTTGATGGGAAGGTTGGAGAAGACCCTCAGGCTCATGTAATGACGTATCACTTGTGGTGTTCGTCAAATTCATGGCTCGACGATTCAATTCAGCTTCGCCTCTTTCAGAGGACCCTCACTGGTTCAGCAGCTAAATGGTACATTGAGTTAACTCGAGCGTCATTCCAAGATTTTAATTCATTGGCTATGGCATTTTTGACTCATTTTCAATTACCCATCCGGTATGAGACGCGGACTCACCTCCTTACGTCTCTTAAGCAGGATACTGCTACACACATCTCCGATCATATTCATGAATGGAGAAGGCGTCGCAGGTTGATCAAGTTCTGGATACCTGATCAACTCCTCACCGACTGGTTTACAACTTCCTTTGTCCCCAATATTGCGAGGGACATCGCCATGGGAGCCTGTGTAACTGAAGAGCAAGCGATCGCGCACGCTCAGTACCTAGAGTTAGTTTATTCTCAGTCTGGTACTTTGTATGAGTACTTGCTGGACGCCCCCAGGCCTGGTACATCCAAGGTTTCGCCCAAGCCATCTGTGGATGGAGTCATTGGCTCTGTAAACCAGGCCTCTAAAAAATCATCGAACTCTAGGAAGCAAAAGTCCATTGCATCTAACGAAAACACTTCCCAGGGTGTGTTAAATTCTGGTAACACTTCCGAGGTCAATGTTGTCTAGTCCACCATGGCAGGCAAGGCCTTGAAAGGAAAGAAAAAGGAAAAGGGGAAAGGAAAGAATAAATCCGAGAAACCCAAGCACGAATCCTCTAAACCTCCTATCGAGGAAGGAGCTAAACGCAAACCTAAGTATCCTTGCGTCATCTGTGAGGAAGATCACTACACTAAGGACTTCCCTAAGTGGTCCGAAGTTAGTCGTTTGCTGAAAGGTGCTCCTGGGGTTCCTGCGGTTCTGAAAGAACCCTTTCCCTCTCAGCAAACCTAGATGGTAGCTTATCCTTCTTCATCTTCTCCCTTCGGTTCCCAGGTCTTCATGGCTGGAACTATTCCTATTCATGTATCAACTCGAGCTAAGGAGTATCTGTCGTCCACCGGGAAGGAGCTAGAGGTTCCCTCAAGTGCTCCTCTGTCAAGCTCTAGTCCTCTCCATATCGAGAGACCGAGTGTTGAGACGACAATCCGACCCCCTCCCAAAGGGGTACTCAGGAGGTCTTCTTATAACCCGAATGCTCGTGCTGCCTAGCACTATAGCATCGTGGAGGACTTAGCGCAGGGTTCGTTTGCCATGTCTGCCCTAGAGGTCCTTCAGAGATGCCCCCCCTAGAGGAAGTCCCTGCTATCGGCGATCAGTGGCATCGACCTAGCGGACTCGGATTTAATCACCTTCGACCTCGAGAGCCATGTCCCCCGACTGCCTCATCAGATAGCTTTCCTCATTCAAGTCGTCATCAATTCTAAAATGATCCATTGTACAATCATTGATGAGGACGCATCAACCTGCATTATGTCTATTTCATGTTGGAAAGCCATCGGATCTCCGACGTTGAGTCAGTCCCCAACGACCTTGGAAGCATTCGATGGGAGAGAATCTCGACCTTATGGTATCCTTCAATGGCTACCGATTACCTTAGAAGGGAAGACTGTAGAAGTAGAAGTCGAGGTTGTAGACGCGAATCTCACCTATAACCTCCTTTTGGGCTGGAGCTGGACGTACGCTATGCGTGCTGTGGCTTCATCCCTCTTCCATGTCATTCATTTCCCCCATCAAGGGAAAATTGTCATGGTCGATCAAATCTCTTTTTTCGCTTCCTCTTCTGAGGGAAACGTACCCTTCATTGAGCATACCTCAGTTCCGTATGAAAATGTGGGAGCCGAGCTCTTCAAATAACCCGCCCTTATGGGTGTTTTTTCCCTCCCACCTCCAAACCTTGCTTCACTAGCTTTGGTTTCAGCTCGCTCTAATCCTTCATCACACTCTGTTGCAACCCTCGATCCCTCTGCCCATGGGGGCACTGATCCTCTAGCTTGTAAACCCTGCTCAGCGGGGGGCATGGGCAGATCATCGGTGCTGTTGATCATTTTATACAACAGGCCAAGAAGTGCTTACATTATCTAGGCCGGTTATGCATCAGTGCAATAAGGCGAAGCCTTGAAAAGGGTTTGACTTGAAATGAGTATCGTGCGAGCTCTTTGTATTTTTTACATACATGTGCTTTCAGTGTTTAGTGTGTGTGCATGTTCATTTGTTTTTGTCTTAGTGTGTCGGCATGATCGCCGCTTATTGTGTCTTTTGCTTCTTGAACAGATGTATGGATCACCTTACGTTGGTTTCGCTGATGGTGCTTCCCGCAGTACTCGCAATCTATCATCTGCGGCATGGGTAATCTATGATCCTCATGGTGAGTTAGTAGATATTTAAGGTGTGTGTCTAGGTTGTACAACAAACAATGTAGCTGAATATAGTGCTGTAATTGAATTATTAGCCGAGGTGATTAACCTCGAAATCCGCTCATTGGTTGTAAATTTAGATTCACAGCTTGTAGTCCACCAACTCAATGGACAATATTCCGTCAGAGATCATCGCATTTTAAGGTTGTATTTACGTGTTAAGTTATTGGAAAGAGATTTTGATTATATTACTTATCATCACATTCCAAGAAGACTTAATGCAGTAACTGATGCATTGGCTAATTATGTATTAGACAGACATTTGTGAAATATGTAAATCAACAAAACAGGAGAAGCATAAGATACAATAAAACACCATGTATATATATATATCGTGTGGCGCACTAAGGCGCTCAAAAATAAAGTGTACATGTTTGAAATAAAGCCGACGTCCTCAATACATCTGAGACGTATGTCTCTCAAAACAACAGTGGAAAATAAAACCTAGGCGTCTACTGCGGTGGGTTATGCTCTCTGTAGCATGCCACCGCTCGTGCCACCCGCCTCAAAAGGCGGTGCATCCTGGGTTCCACACCCACTGTATGGATCTGTGCAGCTAGGGGGACCTCCTCGATCCCGTGGTAATCTGGGACTCCTACCAGAAAGCCTTCAAGGTTGTGTACCACAGTTTCTGTCTGGTCGCCTGCTGCAGGGGCCAAGGCCAAGATGGCAGTGCCTTGCCCCTCTCTCCGTGCCTCTAGGGCCAAGCCAAGGGGTCTCACAGGTCCCACATCTGCACAACATAGCATTTATAAGGACATGTACATGGAAAAAATGCAAAAACATTAAAAAGATAAAAAATCAAAAAGAGATCAAGTGTTTACCTCCATCGTCCCACTGCTCTCCCACAGGCAATGGCATGTCAGGGTCACCACAGAAGTCGATGTCGACGTATGGCCAGTCCTCGACGAAGATAACCTGGAAATCTAGCCACTCTCGGAAGAAAACGCCCCAAGACACTGAACGACCGCCACCTCCACGTGGCATGACCCGGGCCCATTTGGTGGCCCTCGTCTCCCGTGGACTGTTAGGCGGATCTACCACCATGGTCTGCAGCCGAAGAGCCGGCACCCGCTCAAACATGAGTGGAAGCAAGAATGATCCATAGCCAAACTGCTTCGACTCTCCACGTCGGCAGTTACTCAATTGTCTCTTCATGCTGTTGGTCACAGCTGCTGCCCAGTTGAAAATCGTGGGCTGTAAGCACTCGAGAGCTAGTAACAGGTTGGCCTTTGAGGCCTCATGGTTGGCCAGACTGCCTGCTGCCTGCGTCACTAGGAAGAGTATAGTACGAAGGACTATGTCACCATTGGGTCCAACACCCACTGATGGTATGCTTGCTTTCCCGCTGCGTGTCTTGACCACCTGTGGGCACACCTGGGCCATGAGTTGGTCGAGCCTCTTTTCGCTAGGTCGCTACCCCTCCAGGATGGGCATCACACCCCGACGAGACAATCCAGTCAAAAAGTAGACGTCCGTGGAATCGAACTTAATGTCACGGCCACGGATAGTGAATTTCCCATCCACTGGGTTCCGGGCTCTGATCAAAAGCTCTAGTAGGTCTGGCCCCCTCAAGCGTGGAGTGAGAAAGAATTTGAGCAAACCACATGCCTGCATTGCATTTTGGCATCCGGCATCAGCAAAAGCATCCACATCTTCATTATCATGGGCTCTCTCCTGCCATACAATGGCCATTATGTCCTGCAAGATCACCCAAAAAGCATTAGGTTGCCATCATTTAAAGATTGTCCATTTAAATTTTAAAAAATCAATCTTCGCGGCGCCAACGCGACTGTTTCTAAAACAGCCACGCTGGAAATGGCGGCACTGTGTATTTTTCTCTAGGTCAGCACGGAAGGACACGGGTTTTCCGCGCTGACCCGGAAAGTGGTGTGTGCTGGTAAACTCGGTCAGTGTGGACCCGATGGGCGAATCCGCGCTGACCGAGAGCGCACCTACGCTCAAATTATTTGGCCAAATGGCCAAACCCAATGGTGAAAATGCTTAAAAAAGGATTCAAAATGGAGCACGGGGCAAGAGGGACCTACCTAGAATCAGCTGTCAGAAGAACGACGTCCGGATGATGAAGAATTCGCTCCGTCAACTTTGTAGTTCTACAACGTTCTCCAAAGCTCAAATGGTAAAATGGTAAAAATGATTTTTTCACCCCCTATTTATAGTGAAAATTTCTAAATTAACCTTATAAAAGTGGGTTTTGTCACCTTTTATCATGAATTTAATCCTGATGTCAGTATATTATGCCTTGATGCATGTTTTACTATGTTTTTTGACATGTCGAACGGGTTTACGCGGGTGTTTCTCTTGTGTAGGTCTTTGGAATCGGCATACACTTGGTCCCAAAAATGTCGTCTTTAAGCTATTTTCCGACATAAAACGAGAAAAGATAGTCGAGCTTCCTTTCAGCTCGTCAAAAGGAATGAGAGGCGGTCGCTTTTAAAGCTCTTTTTCGACCGTTTAAACCAACAAAGATTGTCAGGTGTTTGTCGTTTCGCACTCGTTATTGGTTCTAAAATGACGTGCTTCTGACCGCTTTTTTACTTTTTCGGGTCAAAGTCACTATTTACGAAAAGTACTCCTCGGTCATAATGATCGGGCGGTCCTTTTGAGCATCGTTTTAAAATTTTTCGGGCTCGAGAGACACAACTTTACGAAAAATCACCCCCCTGGAGTTTTCTTTTCCGCTGTCTTTTCAAACTCTCTAAACATGAAAAGATGCCGAGTTCTTCCTTTGTCAGACTCGTTAAAACATAATGACATCGGACTCCATCAAAGTGATGCCCCTCAAGCATATGCTATCCCCGTCAAGCTTGTCATCCAAAAATAACCGGGGTACTCGCCAGAAATGGTGGGGGAAATAAAGAATCATAATCGTCGTCATCGGCAGTATGTGGCTCTTGAACATGGCACTGTTTGCATTCGTGTCTGGGTGGGGACATCTCATCTCGCTTCACTTTTGCCTCCATGGGTTTGGGTTATCCTATTTGGCCACTCATCTGCTCATTGTCCTTTCTTTATGACCTCTGATCATTTGACCCCCAAATACTGCCAAATCCGTCATTGTGCCACCGATATGTTCAAGAGAAGTTGGCCTCTGCAAGTATAACCTCCCTCTGATATTTCACGCAAAACAAACTTGTCTCTGCTCATCTCGCATCGATGATGTGGGAAACATTATGGCCCACCTTCAATAAATATCACTTCCTGTCGACTTCAGCTCATTATCCAGGAGTTACCTAGAGACTCCCTTCAGGTACCTTGGGGCCTGCATGCCTCAATGGCAGGTTCTTCGTGTTCGACGCGAGGTTTTCATCATTGGCCTCCGATCGAATGACTCCGCAGATGTTCGACACTAGCTCATTCATTCACATGCCGTGGATTGTACCTATAGTACCTTGAGGACCATCGTCATCATTGGTGGCCCCTCTTGCGTCTGTTAACGACTTTCATTATTGGCTGGTAATCAGATGACGTTCAAGCATGTTCGACTTCGACACATATATTCACATGTTTGAACTTGTACTTTGTTCGGGTTCGGATGGAGCGCAAGACCTTGGTTCTAGTCCATTATGGACCAGGTTGCGATTTTGTGGGACATCATTACATGACTCATCGATGGATGGCTGCGACCATACCTGAGTCTTCTTAAGGATGGCTGCGACCATACCTCTTATCATCATGGTCTCTTCGGCTGGGTGGCTGCGTCCACACCACAGACCTTTTCTTCATATGTCTCTTGGATGGCTGCGCCCATGCCTAGACTACATGTAATTGAAATATCAGTTGTATCTGCCTGCAAGTTCTCCCTGGTGGTGCTCCAGTCTAGCAATCTTGTAAAGCATTTCACCCCTCCCACTCTCTCGGGCTTCATGCTTTAGGGGGCATCTGTTACACAGTAAAATGTCACTGCCATCATGTCAGTCTCCCTACTGTGTTATAAAACCACATTCACCTAAGCTCATGCTCCTTGAAATGGCTAAAAAACCCTCTTTGCCTAAGTTAAATGAATCATCACATCTGTTCATTAAATAACCGCACTGATAGGTGGAGGCCAGTGTAGCTGCTGCGCTGCCAGCACGGAAGCACATGTGTTTTCCGCGCTGATCTAATTTTACAGACAGCGCGCCCTCCGTTTGTACTGTTGAGCGTTGACCAGACCTCCTCTATAGTTGATCTGCGATGTCAGCGTGCCAGCCCAGTGTCTCACTCGCGCTGATCCTGTTTGGGCGAATTTGTTCTAACAGCCAACCTTCCAGATCCCTCCAGACTTGGTTGTTAGCATTGTTGAGGTTGCCATCCTTTCTCTGGCATGTCTGTTTGACTGA
>APFE031213854.1:45103-74568 GCA_000404065.3 Pinus taeda
GTGCCTACTAAAGTGGGGTGGGAGGGCACGTCTCCAATGGGAACCCACTTCGAATGTTGCTCCAGAATTAAAATGGACATAACTCGGCCAATATAACTCAGAATATTTATTGTAACCTGTTTTTAGAAGCAGAAGGATCATTTTGCATCTTCCCATGAGTTGGAAATCCTTATCTGGACACTCTGAGATCTCAGATTCGCACTGCAACAATTCCGCCGTCACAAAAATTCTGATAAAATAGCTTATTTTAAATCAGCGATATCTCCCGCATCCGAACTCCGGTTCGACCCATTTTTTTTTTGAAATTGGGTGATTTTTTCGAGAGGAATCTAGATATGGTATTTTTTTTGTAGATGTTATACCAAATGTTTCATATCTGATCTGCAAAGTCGCCGCTCAAAAAATTCCTCCAAAAAAATGAAAAAAGAAAAATTCTCCCTGCTTGACCCAAGAAAGTGCTCTGTGGAGGTTGTAGCACATGCCTGAAGTTTGTTGAATACTGCTGCAAAATTTGAAACTGAAATATGCATGAAACCCTCATTCCCATGGAATCATAACCTGCTCTGATACCACTGATCCGAATCTTGGGAGGAGGCCCCCAAGATCTAAAAGACTGAAATGGATCTTGGGAGGAGAGACCCGCAAGATCTGAAAACTTGCAATGGATCTCGGGGGAAAGACCCCAAGAACTGAAAATTTGAAATTACCAGAAGAAATATATGAGAATGCCCAATAAACAAAACCACAAAGAAACTTTTTTATTAAAACCCAAGTGGAAATAAACCAGCTAGGGAGATGGTAGCTTATCTCTGAGAAGAGATGTGTGGCTAAATGCCTCTGAACTGTAAAGGCTACATTGTGGCAGACAATCTGTCCTTTTACAAAATATGACTTGTTACTTCTAGTATTTTTTAGTTACAATACCATGGGTCAATTCCATGGGTGAATGAATAACATGGGTGGATGTCACAATACCACGGGGCAATTCCATGGGTGAATGAATATCATGGGTGGATGTCACAATACCACGGGCGGATGCCATTTACAATACCATGGGTAAATTCCATGGGTTGATGAATAATATGGGTGGATGAGTACCATGGGTTGATGCCATTTTCCATTCAGATCATTACTAATCCGGATCTTGGGAGGAGGCCCCCAAGATCTAAAAGACTGAAATGGATCTTGGGAGGAGAGACCCCCAAGATCTGAAAAATTGCAATGGATCTTGGGGGAAAGACCCCAAGATCTGAAAATTTGAAATTACCAGAAGAAATATATGAGAATGCCCAATAAACAAAACCACAAAGAAACTTTTTTATTAAAACCCAAGTGGAAATAAACCAGTTAGGGCGATGGTAGCTTATCTCTGAGAAGAGATGTGTGGCTACATGTCTCTGAACTGTAAAGGCTACATTGTGGCAGACAATCTGTCCTTTTACAAAATGTGACTTGTTACTTATAGTATTTTTTAGTTACAATACCATGGGTCAATTGCATGGGTGAATGAATACCATGGGTGGATGTCACAATACCACGGGCCAATTCCATGGGTGAATGAATACCATGGGTGGATGTCACAATACCACGGGCGGATGCCATTTACAATACCATGGGTAAATTCCATGGGCTGATGAATAATATGGGTGGATGAGTACCATGGGTTGATGTCATTTTCCATTCGGATCAAATCTGCGATGGTGCAATCTGCGATGGTGCGATTTGCGATGGTGCGATTTGCGATGGCGCGATCTACAATGTTACGTAAGCAAATCATAAATCACTTTATCACGAATCCTTCGGGCACGCCATTCAAATAAAAGCCACTTACCATAATTTGACTCAAGATCATGAGCTTTTAATGATAGTAAATGAATTAGTTGTCAGTTATTAAATGAAATGAAGACGCGTGCTTTTGTAAAGAATTACTTCACGTAAGGTGGCATATTTGATATATCTGTTGCATTTAAAACTCTCCCATCACCTTTCTTAATCAGTCATTTCCATTTCACTCGTAATCTGCAGGAACAACGAGCTAAGACGATTCAAAGCCAAATGCAGGAGCAAATGGGAAAGAAAAATAAAGCTCAAGGCTCTGAGGCGAAGGAAAAGACGAAGGAGATGGCGCCTTTGTATGCAGACACAGCCTGTAACATAGACGCAGGGATATCGACATGGGAAAGCATGTACAGGCAGCTTGAAGAAGAAAATCCTAGAGTAATGAAGGTTGATACTGTCGCGGGCTCACAACACTCTTCCGAGGCGTCCTTGGAGGAGCTAGCATGTTCATTTCTTCACCGGATAGTAGCAAGGCCCAAAATTCTACCATATACGGATATGATCAAGTGGATACTTGACAATGCGGAGATGAACAACAGACAATTCAAGGTTCAAGGACATGGGATCATAGGATCATTCACCGCGCAAGATTTAAAGCTTATATATCATCTTCCTGAACCGCAGGCGACTTACAATGCACAATTCATTAAGAAATTTGTGGCAGAGAACCAAAACCTAGCAGAGACCACCAAAGATTGGTCCAGAAAAGAAGAGCTGCTCAAAAAGGACAAAAACGGTATGTACAGCACTGGTTCCCTCACCTCTCCGTATTGTTTTGTTGCGGCCATGCTTTGTAGATTATTTGGGATGCCGGATATCAATAAATTTTCATCTGAATGGCTACCACTAATAGATGCTGCCACAAACGCCAATATTATGGATTGGGCCAAGATCTTTTCTGATAATCTATACACGGCTGTTATGAATTACCGGTCTAAAAGATCCTTGTCTCAAAGGATCTATCCTCCTTTTTATCTGTCCGCGTATGTTATGGATTCTATCTGTTATGTGTCTAAATTTCCCACTATGGGTTGGAAATGGACTACCCAGGACCCATTACCTATCCATGTTTATCATAAGATGTTATGGGATTCCCAGTTCATCCCACACTTCTATCAGATTTGTCACGGGCTTATCTTACCCTTGTATAGAATGATGTATGATGAAGATGAAGGGAAAAGAGCAAGTGCACCCAGAATAAACGAGAGTCATAAAGAATTACTCTTTAATAAATGGGACGATTAAATCAGGCAGGCGGAACAAGCAGCGAAGACAACGACCATGCAAGCAAAAATACTTATCGACTGTGTAAATGAGAATTTACACAGGGCCAACTTAATCGAAGAGACCACCCCAGAGTACCTACCAAATAAACTATGACTCAAAGCAGAGTGGAAGCAGAAAGCGCAGGAAAAGGGAAAAGCGATCCATGCATTGAAGAGGTTAAATTGGGAATGTTACTGGGCATACTTGGTCAAGCCGCATAGTCAATGGATGACTGTGAAATGCATCATAAACGCAGCCGAAAAATTAGTGCCAGCTCTCATAGATTCTGTTTTCGCAGCCCAGCTCTTCGCAGAAGTCAGCCAGCCGACTCTTCTCAAGCCCATGATGAACACTTGCAGCTTTAAGGACCAAGTTCAGAAGTAGCCTTATTTTAGAAATTTGTTTTTTCTTTTAAATTAGATTAGAAAAAGGACGGTCATTTGAAAACCGCATCCTAAATTTTGTAAAGACACTATTATTAGAATTAGGAAGTAGTATTTTAACCCTTCTCATGCATTTAGAGAAGGTTCCAGAAATTTGTCAAGAACTTGTCCTCGGAATATGCACTTCTGCACCCTCAGAGGAGGTTTTGATGAATGGCTGGATCGAGATTTATTAATGTTTGCATTTGATGTCTGTTACTGATGTTGCACTTTTGTACTCTTAGTAGATGTTAGAACAAGTAGAGATAAATCGTTTTTGCTTGAAGCTTATGAGTAGGATTAGTCATAAATGGTACTTTTATGACTTATATGAGGGTGTGGTCCCTCTAACTAAGTTTTCCGAGTATGTCCCTCCGCGGAAGGGGAAGGTGAAAGTGCCCAAGGACCTCGATGAGTGCAAGACCTATCTGCAAACTCCACTCCTCCCGGACGATATCATCTCTAAAGGAATGCACTTGGGAAGGCTGGCAAGCTTAAAATTCGAAGACTGGGATCTCACTAACCACGATAAATTCTCTCACTTGGTGACAGTGCACCTCATGAAGCCAAAGAAACACATTGCAGTGGGAGTTATATAGTTGGAGTCGTTCAAATGGTTATGGGGAGTCGAAAAGGTAAGGTTGTTGAACCTACTCTAGGTGCCACATTACCATCGCGCCCCAATGACTATATTTGTCATTAGGCAACTGCTCTGCCTAGTGCATGGTGCGTGTTTGTGATTGGAGGAGCCCATCCCCATCACGGACCACCTAATTGATCAAATTACCGACTCTCGTGTAAAGGTGAAGACCCCGCAGACATTTTAGAGGGGAAGGGCAATGATTTGGCTATCGCGGAGGCCATGAAAAGGAAATACAAGCTAGGGAAGAAAAAGAGGGGCTATGCAATCTCCAATATCAACAACAAAGAAGTCAGAGTGGTGACTCAGATACTGGCAGGTAAGGTCATGTTGAAGTGTCACGCGAACGAGGTGCCCGCGCCAGTGGTGGCACTTGCTGAACAGTGCGTAGAAGGGGTCTAGTTTAACTGGTCTGAATTCTTATGCAACGAGTTCTTGGAGAATTGCTGCAAGGCACAGGAACAAGGAAAATATTTCCTCTATGCATGGCTTTTGCTATTGATAGTACTGGTGGCTGGGGAATTGTCGGAGGACACCCACTTCCACACAATTGCAAGGGATCTTCCAGAAGCTGTGAAGTACACTTCGTTGGTGGCCACTAAGGACGTGAACCGGATCTGCGATAGTAAAATATTATGGGTATTCATGGAGATGAACATCAGAATGCGGATTAACTACAAGCCATGGTTATCAGCCACTGTCTATAATAGCCTACAAAGTTTCGCATAGTTTAAAGAAGACTTTCATCACATCTACCTCAAGGCGCGCAAGGACCCTACAAAGAAGTGGAACGAACTATCTTATATAGCCATAGATGATGTGATATTTGACGTACTTCAAATGTAGTTGTCGTAGTGGTGTGCCCCAAACATCTCTGCACTAGAAAAATCTGCTACGTAAAAAAAGGAGGAGGAAAAACTGCACATGGTGCAGTTGGCAGAAAAGAGAAGGAAAGAAGTAGTAGCAGCAAAGGCGTGGGAGGTGTGGGATGCTACGTAGACAACAGAAGAACAGAAAGAGGTTGCAGTAGCAACATAGAAGGCTGCAGAGAAGGAGCCTAAGGGCCAGAGGTCACCTTTTCCTGAGTAGGAGTAAGAGATGGAAATAGAGGTACAGGAGGGTGGTGTAGACCCCCAAGCAGCGTCAACACAATTGAAGCACTAGTGCCTGACCGAGTGGATGGGGCTGCCCAAGAAGGTAAAAGTGTCTAAGTTGTCGATCGACCCGATCACCCTTACTGAATGGGATCTGAATGATATAGGAGAGATGGTGTGTGGTGTCACCCATAGTATTCAAAAGCAACTTCTATTTTGTTAATGATATGTATTGCACTTGGTGCCATTTTGATATATTCACCTTTACATGGTATATAAATGAGGAAAATTTGCATTGTTTGTCTCTATTGGCTTGGAATCGTGGTTTTAAATCTTAAAAATAGTTTTGCTTCATTAAAAATTAATTATTTAATGTATTTTTCTAAAACCAGTTCGTTTAGATCAAACCAGACCCAATTAGACCGGTTTCGGTCAGTAAACTAGTTCATTAGGTGGACCGGTGAGGTCACTGGTTCCAATTTTAAAAACTATGGCATCACCACAAAGGCCCTCTAGATCTTTGCGGAGGAGAATCAGATTATGTTGGGGGGCCTCTGAGCACTAATTCAAGAGTTGCAGGTGTGCGCTCCTCAAGCTGGTACCCTCTTGACCAGCCTCGCAATGAGAACAACCGCAACCAAGGAAATGTTGCACACTCATAAAACTAACACAATAGTGCTGCGAGAAGGGGCACTGGTTACAGCAAATGAGGCTGACCGGCCTACGGTTAGTACATTGAAGAGGATAGGGACCAACATGGATGCGTTCCCTGGGGAGACACTCTATTTTCTGCAGGATGGGATTACTGTAGAACTATGGGCTAGGGAGAGCCATGGACTGCAAGTGTTGAGTGAACAGAAGATCAATATGGAGTAGTTGAGCTTGCAGTGCGTCGAGGTCATGTCTCAGAACAGGGATATAGTATAGGTACTTGAAGAGCCTGCCAAATGGTCCCTGAGCTAGCCATCCCAGCAAAAGCACCAGCAAAGGTGTGCATCCAGAGATTAGTAGCAGGAGTGTGCGAGGAACAAGAAGAAATGGTTAAGGTTCAGCTAGAGCTTCACCTTCAGATCGCAGAGCTGCAATTGAAGGCACAACCTTCAACTCCTGCAGAGGTAAGGGAATAGAACACCAGCACCATTACATCAGGGCTGGATGATCTAGGTCCAGGTGTGATGAAGGACCCTTCCAAGACCTTTTACTTTTGTGATGTGTTAAATTTCATTTTTAAAAGAACATTAATGAATACATCTACATGTTGTAAAGAAGAGGAACATGACAACCATCAGCAACATAAAATAACAAGACATTGATAATAGAGTTCGTCCAGGAGGGACTACGTCTCCGGGCCCCAATGTCAAGATGGTGTAGGTCGTTGCATTAAGTGTTGTCAATAGTGATGATTTACATAAGGGTTGATGTCATTATCATACAAAAAAAAATTCCCTCATGTATGAATGGCTCTAAGAGATGTTCCGCTACAGGAACTCTTAATAAAAAAAAACTCCTATCAGTATGACACAAACTCATGCATGATGAGCATCCCACCAACATGGCATAAAAGGGATCTCAATGTAAACATGCATGATGACAACATGACTATCCCATCAAAATACAACAAAGGGACCATTTTTCAGATGGTGACCAATATTGACTAATTTACAATAGCTTATAATGCAATCAAATTTTAGTCATATTTAGCTTAATCATTAATTGTTTGTCTCAATTTTATTATTTAGTAGTATAGTTTGTTATAAATTGGGTCATTAATTTGGTCATTAATTACTACAATTAATGGCCAAATAGACAAAAAATATACTACTACATGAGCACCTGAGAAAACCAATTAATGACCAAAGAAATATGACCAAAATGTTGGTTGTGTTATAGGATAGTATAAATTAGCTACTAATAGTCATATATATGTAAATTTTAGTCATTTTTTGAAACCAATTAATGACCAAAGAAATATGACTAAATTTCACTCACGTTATAAGACACTGTAAATTAGTTACTGATAGTCCTATATATAAAAAACTTAGTCGTCATTTGTAATAAAAAAATTATAATTTACAGTAGTCTTTTTTTTGTAGTTTTATATTCATTATATAAATGACCGATTTAGTAGTTTATATTCATTTCATTTACTTTCATTAATAATAATTATAAACTACTATTTTAGTTATTGTATATTCATTTTATTTGTGTTCATCATTATTCAATATAGATTACTAATTAAGTAGTTTCAAATTGATTTCATGTATTCATTATTAATCAACATAAATTAATTAGTATGTTTTTGCGATTGAATTAAAAACAATTCCATACAATGTGCATGTTAATCTAATATGAAAACACAAAGTTACATATGTTAATTACAATATTAAATAATATCAAGTAAAAATATAAATAATTCCAAACATATAAATTAGATTATATTAAATGTCAAGTATTACAATATGATTTTCCAACTTAATATTGATTGTACTACAATTTACACATGAAATATTGTTTGATTACATTAAAACATTATCATTGTATTGCAAAGGAATTGGAGGGGAATTCACCATCTCTAAAGACTTGACCATCAATTTGTATATGTGTGTATATGATGTAGGATATTGGCTTTAAGGGTATCACTAGACCAGTTCTTTTCTCTCTCTCATTCTGCATTTGTTGCTCCAATGTTATTGTTCTCCTCTTTCTTCAATTATTGCTTCTTACCATAAATATTGAGTTCCTCTTCTGAAAATAAAAGAATATACAATGCTGAGTATAAGACAAGAAAGACAATAAACATTGGAATACAAACTAAAGTATACTATAAATGATTTACATGACATATACCTCAACATCAGCAATGTCAATGCAAATTTTCCCTAAAAAAGCAAGAAACTTGAATAACTTTTCTTTAGTTGGGCAATAGTGGCCACTATGTGGCCAAATTACCTATATAAACAATGAAAATAAAATGTCACCGTAGAAAATAACACCTTAAGAACTTAGTATTCAACCTTCACAAAAAGCTTAGGGACAATCATGCCTACTAAGTTACATAATAAAAATCTCCTTGTATTACAATGAGGCAAGAAGATACTACAAAGGGAAATGTAGGATATCTCCTGGAGGTCAAAAAGTCCACACTGTGTGAAATTATTGCCACAACAATATATTTCCATTGCTAAATCTTCTTTTTGTCCTGATCTATAAATTATCATCAACCGCATCAAATTAGTAACTTGGATAATTCTTCCACACAATTGTTGTTTCAAAGGCACAAATATAGAAAGGGACTTCAAGCTAATAACCTTATTCTCATTTTATTTCTCCAAATCTCTCTAAGTCTCAAAAGAGTCATAAAATTCATCATATAACAATTCAAGAAAGGAGAATATTTCACTTGTGTCTCATGTAATCTTAGATCCTAGAACCAAAGGTTTGATAAGCCCTATAGATATGGATTATGGAGGAATATGAAGAGAACATAAGCATCCGGGACAACATAAAATGGCAATTGGAAGAAATAAACCATCCTCAGATTTTGGAAAAATATTTTAAAATTAAAACATTTTACACACTGCATATCGTTAAAAATATCGCATTTGAGGGGCACGGTGTGAAGTATATCCTTTTCAAAAAGGTGAATATATATATTTCTACGAGTTACAAGGAAAGAAGGAAAACATCCAAGCAACATTTAAGTCAATTTCATAGACTTTAACTTTGGGAAAGCTAGATTTCATGTGGTGCATCTTCCATACCTGAGAGTTGAAAGAAACATATGTAGCTGTCATGTGAAAGACGCTATATTTCATGTAATTTTCTCTGTAAAGGAACACAGATGCTAAAGTTGAAATATATTACTCATGTTGAAGCATTTAGCCTAATTATAACATAAAATTAGGATTGAAAACCCACCTTCTCATCATACTTGAAAGTGAAAACAATGTTTCAAAATAATAACCTTATAGATTTTGAAATTAAGAGAATTGTACATCATGTCAACAAATTTCCTTAAAAAATGTACATTAATTTGCTAAGACAAAAATATCCCCAACCATATTCATTAAGGCATAGTCCTACTCTATTACATTTTGGTCCCTTTTTGGGCATATTTTCCAGTCAATTTTGTCAATAATTCACTAGGGATTTGTTGGAATCAAAAGTTTGAGTTGTAAAAACTACATAATTTAAGTGTTCCGGGGGTTTTTCAGGATGTTGGATTCATTTATGCATTTAGAAACACATTTTAAGCAACAAAAAACCACAATATATATAAAAAAATTTGTATCATCAAATTCCAACGAAAAACCAAAACATAGAATAGTTAGACTGCACCTATTCATTAACATGCATACACAATAACATCTCATATATAAGTCTAGAACTCTACACTAAGGGCAATCACTATCAAACCAATATATTTCCATTGCCATTTATTATTAACTTATGTATATATGAATTCTCACCAACCTCATCATAAGGATAACTTAAATAATTATGCTACAAAATTCTATGCCAGAGGCATGATATTGAAAGGGTCTTAAAGCTAGATTCCTTATTCTCATTTTTCTTCTCAAAATCGCACAAACAATTTTGATAAAGGAAGAGAAAAAGGTGCGAAGAAGAGGAGGAAAAGGAGAAGAAAAGAATAGTGTGATTTTTGGATTGTTTTTGGGTTATTTTCATCTACACATGCGAAGGTTAGAGCATCATCTTGCAGTAGTACATATCAAATTGCAGTCACTCTAAAAGAGTCAAGTTTTGGGTCAAAGGAAGTCTCCCTTGCAAGCCGAGTTTATAGAAAGGAGGAATCATCTCAGGCGCAGGAGAAAGAAGGAATGGAACCAAATTTCTTCCAAACCTTCAAGGGCTAGGGTTTCTACAAAAGAAACTACTAGAGGATGAAGCTGCAGAAGAATCTGCTGGGGGGTCAAAGTTGTAGAAGAATATACTGGGGGGTCAAAGTTGTAGAAGAATTTGTTGGGAGGTCAAAGTTACAAAAGCATCTGTTCAGGTAAAAATTGCAAAACTTGCATAGGTTGAAGTTGTTGGAAGGAACACTCATCAATGAAGAAAGGTTTGCTTGGTCTTGGAGGAGTCTTGGTCAAGGATCATAGGACTTTGAATTATTCTATTGAAGTTCTGTAAGAAGAGAATAATTCTTGTGGGTTTTCATATCTAGTGGATAGGTTTTGGCCCTAGATGATCACCTATATCTTGTATCTTCTTGTCTTAGTTTTCTTTATGGTTTAGTAGTTGTTTGATGAAAAGAACACAAAATATAATCAAGTGAAAGAAGAAGCTAACTAATTTAAGTAAAATACATCACAAATAGTTATCAAAGTAAGAGAAATCACCTAATCTATCTACCCCATATTTCTCAACACCACCTCTCTTGGATCCTTATCTTTGGCATTGTGATCTTTGAATAATGTGTGTAGGTTTTGGTCTAATGACAATTGTGCTTCCAACAAGTGGTATGAAATCATAGGTCACGAGTTCGATACACACGCAACTTGCATTGGGAGGGAGATTGTTGGACATTAGATAAACCAACGCTCCACATGTGTTTCGTCACATGGACTAAATACCTCTCATGGATCCTTCTATGGTGATGTGATCGTTGACTAATGTCTGTACGTTTTTTTCTAAAAATAATCATGATTCCAACAATATGTTACCATTATAATAGAAAATAAGAGAAGAATGAAAAAATAATTCACCAAAATGAATTTTAATTATTTTCGTGAAATCCATAACCACAATGCTACAAGAAACACACAACAACAATCACTCTATATTACTACACACTATAACAGAATTCACAAATAATCCTTCTAGCACTAGTTAGGAAAAATGTTGATCTTAGGTGTTCTATTTCCACAATGTATTAAAACTTAAAATATTTCTCCAAAGGTCTAGGGTAGAACCTTCTACTCTAGTCCCACACTATAACCGAGCATTTAATCTAATTATTTTTTATATCATTCAAGTCCAATGTTGAAAATATGCTCTGACATTACTCTATAATAAACCATACAATCTCATAGTCCTAATTTCTCATCTCCAGATGTGTAATATTGAATTTATGCTCTAATAACACTCTATAACGCTCCCTCCCACCCCCTTGGACTTCCCATGTTGAATGGGAGGTGTTACTTTATAATTAACCCAATGTCCATAGTCCTATCATGGAAATTCAGTCACTAAAATTATCCTATACCTAAGTTAGCAGAAGTAACTTTTGTTAATACCATCATATTTAACCAGTTAATAGCTTTCTGTGATATAAATTTTATCGAAATTTGATAGATGGTTCAAAAGTTATGGCCAATTAAAGATTCAACATTCAAACTCTGCCACATAGGCAAAACCTGCCACATGGAGCCTATGTGGCATCCACATGGTGCTGACATTGTGAAAAAATCTCAGAAAAATATTCATAATATATAAATCTAGGTAGGGAAGGTTCATTTGAAAATTGTGTGTTACACCTATGGAAACCCCCAAACCCCCAAACTAATCCATGCTAGGCCAGGCATTTGAGCCTACAAAATTCCCCAAGTACAGACACATCTCGGAGGCTCTGGAGCTTCAGAGATCTATCTTTATTCATGAGTCAATTGTATTTCACATTATCCTTCAAATCTTAAATATATACACGAGAACTACCCTGATCGCTATATTATATGTATATTTTTATTCTAACTTCATCTCACTATAGACTAACCCTAGTTTGAGCCTAACCCTTTCCACCAGACTATAGTTATAGAATATATAACTATATATTACATGCACACATTCGACACAAAAAGGACCATTACATGCTATCCATTAGGGGAATTTTGAGGTCTAAAATGGGCGTCCTAAGGAAATTATAAAATAATAGTGGAAATAATAAAATAGTATTAGAATGCATCATCAAATTTTAGAGGCAAAAAAAGAAAAAAACTAGTTTTTCAACTCGCATTTTCAACTTTTCTCCCTATGGGTTTAATCAAATTTTGAGCACAAACACTCGTTGGATGCAAAATTTGATTCCCCATCAAAGGAGTACCCATGTTGCATACTTTCGATGGACCCTACTACAGGAAAAATGAGATATACATGAAAAACATGATTGCAATAACGTTTTTTCATGTATTTCTCATTTTTCATGTAGCGGGATGCATGGAAAGTATGCAACATGGGTACTTCTTGGATGATGAATTAAATTTTACATCCAACAAGTATTCCCACTCGAAATTTGAGTAAAACCTTAGGGAGGTAAGTTGAAAATATGAGTTGAAAAAGTAGTTTTATTATATTATTATTTTTAATCTTTTTACTTTTTTACTCCAAAAATGGTGAATAATATTCCATGGTTGACATCATCATCTTGTTGGCTTGTGTGGGCCTGACCCAGGTTCAGAGATGATTTAGCCAAGAAAATCTCGGTAGTACTGGCCCTTTTGGAAACAGTCTGCGGAGCGCGAACTAAGGTCTCACTCAAAGTAGTATGGGAGGGTGCTAGAACTAGGTTTCCGCACCCTTGGGATGTCTGATGGGCTTTTGGAGGTCTGCGGTCTGACCTGTCTCTATGCACACTTATGATCCCTTTGCAACCTATGGTGTGGCTTCTGCGCAGCCCTATTCGAGGCCCGACCCATATAGTACCCAAGCCTCCTGCTACGTAACCAATTACTTAATGTGTGTGTGTAAGATTTATGGTTATTATAGCAAATTAAGAAATCATATCAGTGTGCATGATACATAAACCCATACAAACATAAAGAAGATAATGCACAAAAAATACGCAAAAATAAGAGTCAAATTCTCTTTTATTAATCTTCTATCTTTCTTACAACCTCGACACCACCCTGCGCACTTAACTGCGGACTCTACTAGGCCTCTGCGCACTCAGCTGCAGAGCCTCTTCCTACTACTACAACCCAAGACACTTAGGATTCTACTCTAAGCTTGAACCATTCCTTCGCTACTCTCTCTATCATCTTCTCCCTTTACAACTTAGAGCCTCGCTCTATTTATACAATCCCATGGTCTGTGGACCATGGGTAGGCTGACATGACTTTACATTACATACATTACTTTAGGGTGAACAACCCTATGACTTAACCTCCAATTTGCGCTCTGCGCCCACAATTCATGGAGTCTTACAAAACCTTTGACCAAAACTTGGGCTTTGAGCCCCAAAACCTATTGTGGGGGGATTCCATTCCCAATAGGCCCTCAACACAATCATCATGACTCATTCCAAGGCACTCTATTGGTGCAATGATCTTGGCACGGAGCCCCTCCAACTGCTCCCGTACTACCCGAAGGTCCGTCGTGCACTGTTTTGCAGTTTTCTAGACCTACTGCACTCCTGCTTCTGAATCATCCTCATTTGACTCATGTCCTTTGTTTGGTACCAATTTTTGGTGCTTATGTTTACAGTCCCATGCCCTGGGCTAGCTCCTCGGGTCAGGAAGACTATGCTTTGGTTAGTTAGTCAGATAGCTAGCACACTTGTGTAGGGCTTCAGGTGACTGTCGTTTACTTTTCCTAGGAAGGGTTCTCCATTAAGTTTGAATAGCTGGACCATGCCTTCATCTGTGACCTCTTTTACCGCATTTGGTCCCAACTAGTGTATTCTAAATTTTACCGGAAAATTTTCAAACTTGTTGTCATATAGTAGCACTAAATCGTTTACCATGAAGGTGTGCAACTTGATATGGCGGTCGTGCCAAGATTTTTCACGTTGCTTTTGTACCTGCTAGTGAAATCCGACTAGAAATAATTCTTCCTTGAGTTATTATAACTGCACAAGCCTTTCTTCCAAAGCATCGTGGTCTGTCATGTCTGTGAGCGCTGCTATTCGCAGACTAGGTACGATGTATTCCATTGGCCTGACTGCTTCCATACAATAGACTGACCAGAATGGTGTATGTCTCGTCAATTTCTTACATGTTGTCCTGTAAGATGATAACATAGTAGGTACGTGCAGGTCCTAGTCATTTTGTTGTGCATTACATATTTTGGTGAGCGTAGTCTTCAGTATTTTATTGAATGCCTCTATTATTCCATTAGCTTGTGGGCGGTATGGTGTACTTTTTTTATGATACACTTGGAACTCTTCTTGAGTGTGTTGATGGTTTCATTCAAGAAATGTGTTCTATGGTCACTCATTAAGATTTTTGGATAGCCAAATCGTATCAACACGTTTTCGAGCAAAAACTTTGCAGCCATAGCAACCGTGCAGTCCTTGACCGACTGTGCTTCTGCCCATCATGTCACGTATTCCATCGCAGTGATGATGTAGCACGCACATGTCTTTCCCTGAGGTTTGATCGAGCCTACAAAGTCGATCACCCATTTCTCAAACGGCTGCTGTGTCATTTGGGGATTTAGTGGCATTTCGTCCCTCCATGATGGTTTTCTCATTCTTTGACATATATTGCAAGCCTTACAGTGCGCTTTCGAATCCTAATGCAGGGTCGGCCACCATAACCCTGTGTAAAGAATCTTTTGTGTGGTCACAAGTGTTTCATAGTGTCCTCCTGCAGCGCCCCCATGTGCTTCCATGAGGATCTATCCTCATTCAAAAAAAGGTATGTATCTTCGCAATATCTCATCGTTGCCCATCTTGTAGAGGTGCCCCGCGATGACAAAAAAGTTCACGGCTCGCACCACCAATTCCTTCTTCTGTTGGATGGAGTGCTCCTTCGGCGCAATCCATGTTTTTAGAAAATGGACTATATCTTCGAAGTGCCAATCCGCAACACGTACTGCAAAGAGTCATGCATCAATTAGTCCCTCCTCCAAATTTGTTGGTTCCTTGCCCGTCTCAATTCATGATAAGTGGTTTGCTCCCACATTTAAGCATCCTAGCTTGACTATGACTTCAAAATCATATTCTTGAAATAGTAAAAGACATCTACATATGCACCCCCTCAACATAGGCTTGTTCACTAGGTGTTTCAATGCAGAATGGTCGGTATACATCTTGAAATGTCCACCCTGTAAATAGTGTCGGTATTTTTGGAGTGTGTACACCATTGCCGACCTCTCCCACTTGGTGGTAGAGTAGTTCTTTTCTGCTTTGGACAATCATTGAATTGAAAATGTGAGCAGGTGATCAACACCCTCCATGCTTCCTGTGTGAGTACGGCTCCTAATGCGATACACAATGCATCAACATGTACATGAAATTCCATGTCCCACCATTTCGGGAAGACTTGGATTGGGGTAGAGGCTAGTTTCCCCTTCAGGACATCCAAACTCTTCATGTAATCATCATTCCAGCAATATGTAACATCTTTTTTCAATAGCCTTTCCATCGGCATGGTTTTCTAGGCATAACTTTTGATGAACTTCCTATAGTATCCAGTGTGTCCCAAGCTAGAACGCAGTTGTTTAACACTTCGTGGTGCTTCCAAATTAAGGATAACAACAATATTTGGAGGGTCCACCATCAGTCCTTGTTTGCAGACCACATGTCCTAGCATATTTCCAAAGGGAACGAGGAATGTGAACTTCTTCAAGTTCAACGCAATCTGGTGTCGGCGACAAGTATCCATCATCAAATGTAAGCTCGCTACATGGTGCTTAACTAATCCAAAAGCAATCCAATCATCCAGATAGACCTCCAGAAATTTGTGGATGTATTCTTTAAACATGGCTACCACAATGAGCAAAAATATTGCTAGCACATTCTTCAATCCAAATGGAATCACGGTGTATTGAAAGTAGCCCCATTCTATTGTGAAGGTCGTCTTACTCCTATCTTCCAGCGTAATCTTGATCTGGTGGTACCCTGAGAACCCATCCGTGAACAAGTATGCTTCCTGACCACCAACATTCTCTAGTACTTCATCTGCGAATGGTGTTAGGAATGGATTGTGTACACAAGAATCGTTCAGCTTCCTGAGGTCTACGCCTATTCTTATTTCACCCTTTTGTTTTTTCTCCTATAATACCATAGGACTCACCTAGTCGGTTTCTTCCACTGGTTCAATAATTCCAGCTGCGAGCATTTTGTCTAATTCGTCATAGACCTTTTCTTTATACTTTGGATTCAAGTGGTAAGGTTGATGCTTAATTGGCTTCATGTTAGGTTTCAGGGTGATCTTCATCATTCCTAACTCGCCCACGATCCCTTTTAAGTCCATAATTTTAGATGGGAAAAAGTCTTGGTATTCGCGGAGTAGCTCAATAACTTTATCGACCATGGCATCATCCCAATAGTCCCAAAGCATTACGTACTTTGGTTCTACCTCCATTTCAATGTTGACCTGCCTCATCTTTAGCGGCGCGATGATGTTGGGGTCTTCAAGTGATGGTCCACAAATCTCACAAGAGGCTTCTGTTTCTGAAATGTTAATGTTCCATGGGTCCTCATCCTCCTCCTCAATATTCACGTTATAACACTCCAATGCACTGCTTAACTATATCGCCCATTTTGGCTGAAGTACTGCCATTGGCTCCTGTGGTATTTTAAAGATAGCAGCTTTCACTGCTTGTAGCGCATCATCAACAATATTTGACCAATGATCCTCAAATGTGAATGTTAACAAGAATTCCTCACGCAAGACATCCCATTTCTCCATATACCAATTCATGGGTATGATGTCAAAGGTATGGTAGAATACGTGCAACCATTCAGGCTATGGCTCTTCCCGGTAGACCTTGGTCCATTTCGCAAGGTGCGTGCTTGGAACATCTCATCCATCATATTTTTTTACTAGTTGTACTTGGGGTTTTCCAAACCACAGGCACATCATCCTTTTGCATCCATGCTAGTCTTCAAATGTTCCTTGATGCATACCCCACCATCGTGCGGGTGTTGTGCGCAGTGGCCAATTCAGCACATCGAACTGCTGCTGTTCTAGTACTGCACTTTTGAATTTCTTAGAAATTCATCCACCAATAACAGTCCATCATATGTTGGTAGCTCCCTTACCTCTGTTTTCATGCAATGTAGTGACCTAACCATCATATTGTAGTTAAGCATTGTTACTTTGTGCAGTCGATTCTGCCATCGCTCTATCTCTTCGTCTGAATCTGAAGTGCAGGGTCTTTCACACTCCCACAAAATCCTTCCATCTGCAGTTGGATTCACCCAATCCTCTCCTTGTGTAGTTATCTTGTAGATATAGTCGGGATTGTCATCACTATCATTGTTGTGCATCGGTTCGGTGTACTGTGCTCCTTCGATTGGACCTAGCGGTACTACTACGCGTAATGTCTTTTTCTCAAATATCATTTTACGGTTCTTCGGATTTATGACCCTGTTCATATCGGTAGCCCACTATATTCCTAGTAGCACAAGATAGGGATTGCTATCATTGACAATCTCTATTACTTCAAAATCCACCTGCGCGCTCGTGCCTTCAATATCTACTATCACCCCTTGCAATCTTCCCATGGGAAAAATATTCTATTGGTTCACTATTCGTAATTGAATAGGGGACCAATGTAACACGGGTCTTCCCATGCGTTCCCATGTTTTCTTTGGTAGTACATTCACGTCTGAACCCAGATCCAGTATTACCTGATCCATTTCATACTCGCCTATTTGCATAGTCAACCTCATCTCCCTTCCTGTGTGTAATGCATGATTTCCAAGTTTTCAGACTACGCGCGGTTCTCCTGAACCCGCACACCTAGTGATAAGTTCCTATAGCCCTTTGATTGCCTTGTTGTCATGCAACAATTTCATGCATGTCTCCAAAAAGGTAGTGAACATTGAAGGACCCATCCCTAGTTCTAGTTGATCCTTACTACCTGAAGTGGAGGCCTCCGTGAAGCACTTCTTAGCATCCATGAATGTCTCCGTCGTACGTTCTAAGTCAAACTCAGGTTCCTTTGTAGGAACCTTGCGAACCCATGCACTTTCTTTTGGATGCTTCCCTTTATCGTCTCCTGTGGCCATACCACTCCTAAGCATCATGTTTACATTTGGGTCTTCTTCTCGCAATTCAGACCTCATAAGTTGTAAATTTTGGGTCGGAGGGGGCTGGAGTACCCCCTTTTCGTGCATCTTTGCTATTAGCGAAGGGAAATATTCTGCCTCATGATAGAACTTATTATAGTACCAGCATGATATCCTAGTTGGATTCGTACAATCACGGGAATAATACCCTGGCCCTCCGCAATTGTAACAAATTATTTGTCCACAACCCCTTCTTGGTCCCATTCCACCTTGACCTCAACCGCGCCCCTGAAACCCAGCATGCGCCATTCCTACTTTTGGATTGAAGGCTCACATTTCGGTCTACACCCTATAGGTAGGATTTTGATTCATCATTAGTTCATAGCTTCGGTAGGTGGATTCGTCATGGCCTGTCGGCTTGTAGAAATTACAAAACAATTGTTGGGACATCTGTGTGTACTTTTGCAACAGATGACAATTATCTATTGTATGTTTTGCTCCTATCTAGTAGATCATGCACCATAATGTAGCTGCCGCGCTTGGCCTCTCCTATGCCTCCAGTCTTAATGGCATTGACCCCATCCCTGCCAAGTAGTTTGCGAATAATGGACAGTGGTCCTTGTCGTGCCCTTGGTCTTTGCATTTTATGCACCATACTTCCTCACACACCTTTGGTTGAGTTGTCCTATCCTGCTTCAAACTTTGCATCTCTAGACACTGATTCTACAATTGTGCATGGATTTGTTGGACTCCCAACCCAAGGTCTTGTATAGAGTCTCATGCAATCTCATTTCCATCTCCAACACTTCGACCGAGGTGGAATGTTTTTGCTGTGACAACGCCATCCTTAAGTGTGGCGTAAGTGAGGCCACAAACCATGTGTGATGTTGTGCATTTTTTAATGTCATATTGGCTTCGCAGATCATACTTTTCAGCCTTTTATCCAAATCACAGGGGGTCTCGCCTGGGAGTATCTTGATCTCCTTAAACTCAATGATTAATTGTGTCTCTCATTTTGGCCCTCTAAATTCCCTGTTCAACGCGGTCTGGATCTTTGCAATTCCTGCGTTCAGGTGGTCATTACAATGCTTGATGTACCACATTAATGCGCGATCCTACAACACGCTCACCAGCATAGCCTTTTTAATATTATCATCCATGATGCCCTATGCTTCCCAGAAGCATACTGCTCTTACCACGAACCAGAATTGGTTCGGATATTTATTTCCTATTACTCTGAGCACTGGCAGTTTGATCACACTCACCATACTGAACTGCAGTGGTGGCGGAGGTGGAGTGGGTGGGGATGGAGGTGAGGGCGGTGAAATGGGTGGCGATGTGAGTGGAGGTGGTAAACATGGAATTCTCTATCTTATCAAACTAACCGCACTTCTCGGAGAAACTTTCACAAACTCCTCCTTGCTTTCGTGCGAGGGTGAAATTAAGGGATTGTTTTCCAACTCCTCACTACTTCCGCTTCTATAGATATTTCTGCTTCGCGTAGTCCCAAACATTAATTTATTCGCATAACCCACTTTTCACGCAATAGCATCTTAATCCAAGTGTTCAGATATTTAAGATACTTACCTCGTGGTCCCTTGAGAAAACGTCACTCTACCTCACTGTAGCTAATGGGTGTGTCTATCATGAACTCAGTGATAAATCCTCTTATTATTCGTTGAGCCAATGGCCCACAACTTGCGCTATATTCTCTTTTGAGGCTTCTAGTCTGCGCACTAGTTCTGGAGTCCACATTATTGGTTTGTCAGGCCTACACCTTCCCTGGCTCTCTACTAACTTTGTAATCCACTCATACAGCTCAGACGGAAAATATGTAAATAAAATTTCATGGATTTCAGTGTACAAGTAGTGATCCAACCACTGCTCCTTAGATACTTGTGGATTTCTATTTTCCTGCACTGCGAACTCGTGAATCTCTTCTTGTCCAACCACTCTTCAATTTCTTTCTTTGTAGGATTCCAGTGGCATGACATCAGACATCCTTTATGCAGATCTCAGTCCCAACAACGAAACCATTTGTTGGCTTGCGTGGGCCTGACCCAAGTTCAGAGGTGATTTAGCCAAGAAAATCTCGGTACTACTGGCCCTTTCGGCAACAATATGTGGAGTGCAAACTGAGGCCTCACTCAAAGTAGTATGGGAGGGTTCTATAACTAGGTTTCCACACCCTTGGGATGTCTAATGGGCTTCTGGAGGTCTGCGGTCTAACCTATCACTACGCACACTTATGATCCCTTTGCAACTTTCGGTGTGGCTTCTACACAGCCCTATTCGGGACGCGACCCATATAGTACCCAAGCCTCTTGCTACTTAATCGATTACTTAATGTGTGTGTGTAATATTTATGGTTATTATAGCATATTAAGCAATCATATCAGTGTGCGTGATACATAAACCCATACAAACATAAAGAAGATAATGCACATCAAATACATAGAAATAGGGGTCAACTTCTCTTTTATTAATATTCAATCTTTCTTACAACTTCAACACCACCCTGTGCACTCATCTGCAGGGGTCCACGCACTCAGCTGTGGACTCTACTAGGCCTCTGTGCACTCAGCTACAGAGCCTCTTCCTACTACTACAACCCAAGACACTTAGAATTATATTCTAAGCTTGAACCATTCCTTCGCTACTCTCTCTGTCATCTTCTCCCTTTACAACTTAGAGCCTCGCTCTATTCATACAATCCCATGGTCCGCAGACCATGGGTAGGCCGACATGACTTTACATTACATACATTACTTTAGGGCAGACAACACTATGACTTAACCTCTACTTCGCACTCCACACCCGCAATTCGCGGAGTCTTACAAAACCTTTGACCAAAACTTGGGCTCTGAGCCCGAAAACCTGTTGTGGGGGGATTGCATACTTTTAATGAACCCTACTGCATGAAAAATGAGATATACATGAAAAACGTGATTTCAATAACATTTTTTCATGTATTTCTCATTTTTCATGTAGTGAGATGCATGGAAGTATGCAACATGGGCACTTCTTGGATGACGAATTAAATTTTTCATCCAACAACTATTCCCACTCGAAATTTGAGTAAAACCTTAGGGAGATAAGTTGAAAATACGAGTTGAAAAAGTAGTTTTATTATATTATTATTTTTTTATCTTTTTACTTTTTTACTCCGAAAATGGTGAATAATCTTCCATGGTTGGCATCATCATCTTGAATCCTATTGGTTCTTATAAAGTTTATTTTGGTCGTACATTTTTCTTAGGAAGCCCATTTTTGGACCTCAAAATTCCCTTAATATACCTTAACACTTAGCATATTTTTTCGAGTTTTCTGCAACCCCTTTCACAAATTTGACCAAAGTTCTATAAGAGTCGATCTTTTCCACAACATGCTTAAAAACAAAAAATGTATTCTTCATGGTAAACAAGACATACTCAACTGACAACCACAATGATTATACAAATTCATATAAACATGGTCATGCCTTTTACATAGGCATTTACATGGCCAAATCATGACAAACAACATCTTATGAACTTAGCCACAACAATACAAGTCCTTGTTGATATATCAGTGCAAGCATGACTTCCCTTCTACTACTCTATGCATAAGGAAAAATAACAACTTGCAAGCCATGCAAGGTTCATAACCACATAATATGCATACTGAACACTTTAAAAAACTTCTTAAACACATATATTCATTGCTAAGGTATAATACATAGGCTATGGAATTTCACACAGCATACGAGAACATCAGATAGTGAACAAAATAATATAAATACTAAGATCATATCAGCTATGCAGGAATCCTCAAGTCCCCCATACAATGAAAATAACATGCATATATCTCATTAAGACATAGGAATATACATTGTTGATCAGCATTGCATGCTATATAATGAGACCATTAGATATTCGTAGTGCATTAACATGTATAGTGACAGAAGTAAGAAACTTATCTTTCGGTTGTATGACTAGTAACTAATGGAGAGACTTCGACTCTCCACCTGACCATAGGCTAACTTCATTGTTATTCTTTCTTGCAACCAACCACTCTCGAGCCAAAATTATAGTCGAAGGAGGTAATAAGTCATGAGTGCTCTTACTAACAACTAGTGAATGGATGGTAAGAAGCAAAGTTCATTTCTCAGGTGATTTCTCAACAACCCCTAGTTGTAACACCACAATGACTCATTTTTTGGTAAAACATCAACCTTAAGTTTAATACATGGCCTAAATATTTTCAACCTAGTTTTAGGAGAAGGACTAGACATGTATATACATAAAATGGAGGTTTCTTAGTTGATTAGTATTGTAGGAGTAAAGAATACACCTTTGTGGACTTCTAAGCACACTAAGCCAATATCTAGGTGGTTTCTCAGCTCGAAGGCAAGCCACTTAGGAGTTAATCTAACCTTTCAACAATTCTTAGGTGTCTCAAGCTGTCAAGTAGTTTCTTAACCCAACTAGCATCCTTGTGGGAAATTGTTTAAGTTGATTAGTATTATAGGATTAAAGATTCTTCAGGGGATTTATCAGCATACTAGGCTAGTATCCAAGGGGTTCCTTGATCCAAACTTAAATAGGAATGCAAAAAATTATAGCTATAACCATAAATACAAAGATGCAATAGAAATAACACTTCATTTCATTAATATCAAATACTAAAATATGCTTACAAACATAATGGAGGTAAGACTAGCTCGAGCGATGGTAGCTTATCTATGAGAAGAGTTGTGGTGGCTACATGCCTATGAACTGTGTGACAATGAGGCTTGAAGGCCTATTTATTATTGAGAAACAACGGAAAACCCCAAACATCCAAAAACCTAACCCTATGAGATGAAACACCAAACCATGGGCTCCGTTGGGGTAGATTGGTATATCAACTTCTCGAGGTCGTAACTTTGGCATATGATCTATGTTTGATGCACACGATACCTTGCTAGAAATATCTATTTGAGGACTACAATCACTAATATCAAACATCAAGTTAGAAACTTGTATTTTCCACACGTGATTTTCCAAAAAAACATCGTTTAGGGCCTCAAAACGGCTTTCGAAGTTTGGAACTTGAAAAACTACCAAAAATAGTAAACTATGCTATAACTAAGGAAGCTAAAAAACTAAAAGAAACAATGATGGGAGTCAAAATGGAATAGGCGGGTGGCCACCAATATCCACCTGGATCATTACTCCCCCCTAGGAAGAAATGGTCCCCATTGCATTGAGTTCCTCCATGAGATGAGGAAACTTCTGCTAAATTTGGTCCCTGGTGAGCCACTTGCCCTAGTGAAGGAGTTGTTCTACTTTGACAACTCAATATAGTTGGATCCTTTTTTGTTTGATGTTCTTGATTTGTTCATCCATGATTCGATCATTTGTGGCTTGTTCCATGTAGTCTAGGTTTAACTCTGTTGGTGTAAGTTTTTCTTCAATGTCAAATGTGTCCAACAATGGTGGAAAATAGGGCCCAAGGTGGTCCACATTGAACACTCGATGCAGAATGAGGAATGGTGGAATACTGAGATTGAAATAATTGTCCCCTACTACCTTGGTGATGGTGTATGACCCATATTGGAGTAGGCGAAGCTTGCGGTGGGGCCCAATGAGGTGCTCCTTCTGCAAATGTATCCAAACTTTCTCACCCACTTGGAACTTGTGTGGCACCCAATGCTAATCATGAATCTTCTTGTACTTAGCATTGGTTATGTCCAATATGTCATGGACCTATTGGCAGATGTGTTGAATGTGCTCAATGAATTCATTTTCCTTATCGTCTTCAAATTGGACATGAGCCCAATTTTCCTTAGTAGTTGCAAATGGTATGGCCACATCAATGGGACATAGTGGTTGGAATCCCAAGCCCACTTGGAAAGGGTTGTGGAGAGCCCAGTCATAGCTGTGATGGACATAAGGGAGGCTCTCATCCCATGTGTGTGCATGCTTTGAGTTCTACATGCGCATAATTTGTACGATCATCTTATTGATGACCTATGTCTTCCCATCAGTTTGGGGATGGAAAGTTGTGGACTTAGTGAGCTTTGTGTCGAGCATCAATGAGATACTGGACCAAAATGTAATGAGGAACCTTCTGTCCTGATATAAAATGATAGACTGTGGGATCCCAAAGTGTACCCACACTCATTCTAAGAAGAGTTTAGTAGTGGATTTTGTTGTGATATTCTTCTTACAAGCCGCCATAATGGCCATCTTCGAGAATCTATCGACGACCACAAAAAATCAGTCATTGCCATGCTTAGTAGAAGGAAGGCTCCACATGTAATCCATGGATATGGATTCCCAAAGTCGACTAGGGGTAGGAAATGAAGAATAGAGGCCTTTCTTCTTGATGGTAGGTTTGGCAATGGCATAGGTAGTGCAGGATTTGATGTACTTCCCGACATCCTTTAGAAGATTCGACCAATATAAATACTTTTGCAATACTTCCACTGTTGTCTTGACCCCAAAATTCCAAGTGTCCCGACTATGGTGCGCTTCCCAAACCATCTTGGCACACCCACTTGAAGGAACACAAAGGTGTCCTAGCTGGCATACCAATGTTTCTTGGAGGTGAAAATATGGAACTTTCTAACCCTCCAAGAGTGTCTGGTATGTGTGGCCAAATTCTTGGTCACTTTTTTAGAGAAGTGGCTAATTAGAAGTCTCATGCCCATAATAGTTGAGCAAGGTCGTCAACGCCATGACCAGTGGTTGGCTAAGGCAGTCTGCAACATTATTTGTGTTGCCCTTATTTTACTTGATATTCAAATGGAACTATTACATGTATGTGGAACAATTCTGGTGGTGATCATTCTGCAGCTTCCCTTGCATCTTTATGAACTATCGGGGTCGGTGGTTTATGTGGATGGCCATTTCCTTGCCCAAAATGTAATTCTTCTAGTGTCAACAGGCCTGCACAATGGAATACATCTCTTTGTCATAAGTGGTATACTTCTAGACTGTGTCTGAAAGTGTTTCATTGTGATATGCCACTGGATGCCCCTGTTGAGTAAGAATTGCCCCAATAGCATAGTCAGAGGCATCTGTCTCGATCTTAAATGGTTGTTGCAAGTCTAGTAATGTGAGCACTGGTGTAGAGAAGAGGCGATGTTTCAACTCTACCAACACCTTTTGTTTATATTTAGCCCAAAATAATTTTTCTTTTTCTTCTCCCTTGGTGACTTGACTCAAGGGCCAAGTGATATGAGAGAACCCCAACATGAACCTGCAGTAGAAATTGGCAAGACCCAGAAAGCTACAGAGCTCTATCGGAGTGGTTGGGGCTAACCAATCCTGAATAATGTGGATCTTGGCTGGAACCACATGCACCCACTGTTCATCAGTAATATGTCCCAGATACTGAACTTGGGTCATGCCAAAAGTGCATTTCTCCAAATTGGCACACAGCTTGTGTTGCTGCAGTGTTTGGAGAACCTGTCGGATGTGGTGGAGGTGCTATTCCCAACTCTAGCCGAAGATTAGGATGTCATCCAAGTATACCACTACAAATTAGTTGGTGAATTTCTGCAATATGTCATCCATCAACCTATTGAATTTTGTAGGAGCACTCACAACCCAAAAGGCATAACCAACCATTTGAAAATACCCTCCTTGACTTTGAAGGAAGTCATCCACAAATCGGAGGGTTCGATCGGTACCTGGTGATATCCGGAGTCCAAGTCGATCTTGGTGAAATATTTTCCCCCCTTGATTTGGTCTAGAAGGTCATCAATCCGTGGGATTAGGCACCTATTCTAGACCGTGATCTTGTTCAACACCCAATAGTCAATACAGAGTCTACAAGTCTCATCCTTCTTCTATACCAACATGATCAGGCTCCCACAGGGTGATGAACTTATTTGGATGTCACATTTATGCAGCAACTCCTGAATCTACCTCTTGATTTCATCGTTCTCTAGAACAGAGTGTCGATAGATTGGTCCATTGGGAAACGATGCACTTGGAGTCAGATCAATGGAGTGTTTGACCTAACAATGTAGAGGCACCCCTATGTGGTGGTGAATGTAGAAAATCCTATAGATTCACAAGATGATGCAATTTTATAAAGCAAGAGACAAGAATCTGCTTCTACTCTTTACAATGGAAGCACATTAAGATCAAGCAAAACAATAATCGACCATAGGAATAACATCAAAGGCACATAACACAATAAATATCTGGGGAAAGCCATAACTCAAAACCCCACTATCTGTTTTGTATTCATAAAAAAATAAAGATGAAATTACAATTCTTGTTCTCTCTAGAACAATCCTATCACTCAACAAAATCAATCTCCAACTCATAAGAAATCTCAAGCCAAATCCAGACTTGTTATCTGCTCTCCAAGCCTCCTATTTCCTTGTGCCCTTGGTCAAATAATTCAGATGAATACAATATGTTGTACTCAACCTTGAGCTTAACCTACACAAGTATTTCCTATCCTTTGCTTGATGACTTCCTTTGGTAAGTACTTAGCCAAATTTCCAAGCCTCCAAGCTTCTAATTCTTTGCACAATTCCTTAGAGAATTAGCCCATATTTAAAGGGAAATTCCTCATCCAAAAATGTGCAATCCCTTCAAGGATCAATTCCTGATTGCATGCACTATCTGTACAACTCAGAAAATTATACAACAAATATTACACTATCCATACAGTTTAGTCTCAGCCTCTCATAATCGACATGCATGAGTTTTTTATGAGGGAATCTTTAGTTAACTTGAGTAGCACTAGTTGAGCGCACTAATGCATCAACTGATTGTGAACTCATTATTAGTTCCTCAAATAGTTTGGAACTAATTTATCTGGACTTAACTCACTAAACTAGTTTAACTAATTAGCACTCATACTTAACTCATCCTAGACCCCTATAATATAGGGAGAACATATACATGACTTCAGAAGATTTCCAACTCGAAATTCCTAAGTTAACTAAGTCAATTCACTCTAGTTAACTATTACAAGTTCCTATGATACTAAAATTTGATTTTAATTCTCAGTTTAATTCAAAGAAAAATTAAAATGGAATTTCTGGATTCTATTTTTATCATTTCTTGTTGTTATTTTCAATAGTGAAGATGTCCTCATGCTCCTCCACGACCTTGTCCATCTGTTGTTGTTGTGTGGAGGGGCCCTATCTAGAGGTCATGGCCATCGTCTTGTTCTTTATTTGAGGGTGTATCATCACGAAAACAAATTTCCTGGTTTTGGAAATGAGCTTACTGCATTGTTTTGCAATAACCAAAGAGATGGCGATAGGTGGTGCTACCTCTGGTATCCTGTACAACTTATTTCCCAAGGTAACAATAACAACATGAGGACTTGATTGATACACAACATGTTTCTTCCACAAGTATAGTTGGCCTAATAATACATCACAAACATCAAGAGGAGCAATGTCACATAATACCTCATCTGTGAAGGGCTTGATGTTGTATGGAAGGTGGCACTACTAGATGATGCCAAGATCCATTCCTTGGTGAAGCCACCTAATGGTGTACGGTTGTCGGTGTGTTGTGATCGATAAGCCCAACCGCTTCATGACCTATACTGAAATGAAGTTCTTTTGGCTCCCGCTGTTAGCAATGAACTATAGTGGGGAACCCTTTACCCACATCTGGGAGTGGAAGATGTGCTCCTCCTCCTTTGGATCTTTGGGTTCCTACTTCTGGATCTTCATGGTGGAAACGGTGACGTTGGGATCCACATCGATAATCTGCTTCCCTTTGTCATTCCGCTTGTTGGGTTCTAACTTAGAGTTAGAACATGCATCTGATTTAGAAGCCTTCAACTTAGCCACCAGTGACTACTTGGCCCGACACTCACGTGTTGTTAGTAGATCTCTTATGGAACTTACACCACTTTCTCATGTCCTTCTTCAACTTTCCGGTGTCGTTCTTTAGTTGTGGATTTGGAGGGTTGTCTTCGGCTGCCCCTCCTTGGCTTTGTCTTTTGTTCTATGGTTTGGGGGCACCTTTCCCTCACTTTGGATTCACCAATCCAAAGTCTCCCTTTTCCTGTTTAATCTTTTCCTCAAACTTGACAGTGTATTGGTACGTCGTGCCAAGCGAGGAGATATCTATGAACTCCATCTCATCCTAGATGTACCTGTGTAGGTAGCTGCAATATTTGAGTACAAAATGTTTCTTAGAATCCTTGATATCAGACTTTGTGCAAAGGGTATGAAAAACATTGGTAAACTTCAGCACGTCTTGGTCCCTTCCTGGCTGCAGTGTGGCCCACTTTATGTATTTATCCTCATAGCTCCAGACCTGGTAGTACTTCTCCTTGATGGCATCCCAAAAACAAATTGCAAGTGAGTGAGGCTGAAAATAGTGAGGGTATAATTTCATCCTTCTGCTCACAATAGGTTTCCCACCAGTCCTTGACGTGGGGGGTGGCTTTGAGTAGAGAAAAAGTAATCTTTTCCAGGTTGGAAAATTCATGAACAAAAAAATATCCTTCTAGCATATTTAACCATTTATCTACGACGTCTGCATCTATTTGGCCCTCAAATATGGGAATGTCAAAATTTTACTTGTACCTTAAAAGGAGTGTCACCTCCAGAGTGGTTGTTGGATGTGGATGCACCATCGGTGGGCAACCTTGAAGGATCTGGGAAAATTTATCCATCATCACATTCCTTTGTTTATTTAGGGCCTCCTCAAGCAATATTTTGATAAGATCTTCTTCTCCCTCGCATTTATTTTCTTCCTCCATGGGAGGCCATTGCGATTTGTGAGGGTGGTCTTGCAAAGGTTCGACCAGTTCAATACCTAACTTCTTATATCCTGACCTCGTTGGGGACATGCAAAGAAAAACAGAGAATGAGCAAACTGCTTTGATACCATTGATCCAAATTTAAATAGGAACACAAAAAATTGTAGTTATAACCATAAATACAAAAATGCAGCAGAAATAACACCTCATTTCATTAATATCAAATATTGAAATATGCTTACAAAAAGAATGGAAGTAAGAGTAGCCAGGGAGATGGTAGCTTATCTCCGAGAAGAGATGTGGCGGCTACATGCATCTGAACTGTGTTACAATGAGGCTTGAAGGCCTATTTATTATTAAGAAACAATGGAATATCTCAAACATCCAAAAACCTGACCCTAGGAGATGAAGCACCAAACTATGGGCCCCGTTAGGGTAAATTGGTATATCAACTTCCTAGGATTGTAACTTTGGCAAACAATCTTCATTTGATAGACACGATACCTTGTTACAAAGATCTATCCAAGGAATTGTTGCACTATTCAACAATCCTCATTTTAATATATTAT
>APFE031213854.1:74819-131201 GCA_000404065.3 Pinus taeda
AAATCCTCATTTTAATATATTATAAATTTCCTATGAAATTTATTATATTAAAATAGGGACCCTTTAATTTAAAAAAAAACCTTTGATTTTATTTTCTTAAAAAACCAAAAAATTCAAAAAATAGAAAATCAACATAAAAAAATGTTAATAACTTTCTATAATCAAAGTTTAATACTTAGGATTTTTAATTAAAACCGAAGTATTAAACCATTATTATCCAAAAAAACAAATTTTAATAGCCCCTGAGACCAAAACTATAATTAGGCTTAAAAACAAACCTTAAGTATTCAACAATATGGGTTGTTTAAATAAAAAAACAAAATAGCTGGAGTTTTTTAATTCCCAAAGGTCAACATCTTTATAAAATCTGACTCTCTTCCATACCCCGCATCGCACACTCATAATAAACAAAGTTCCAAATGCTCAAGACCCCTCCGCCAAACTCCATTGCGATTGCGATTAGACCAGACCTAATGAGAAAATATACATGTCAATTCATAAATTCCCCACATCCATGAATATTGCAAAAGGTTCCAAAGAACTTAAGTCTTAGCCTTAACCAATTGTGATTGTGATTAAGCCCAGCCTCAATGGGATTATACACCGCAATTCATAAATAATCTCACATCCACAACTATCGCAGTTTCCAAAGGTCCTTCCTCCTAGCTTAACTGATTGCGATATGTGATATAGCAAGACACGCGAGGATTATTCACTGTGATTCATTAAAATCTCATATCTGCACAATCACAAGAGTCTAAAGGCCCTGCATCGCTCCTCACCACCGACTTCAATTGCGATCAATGACTTCATGTCCACATCACATGTGACGTTATCCTGCTCATTGCAAATCGCAAGTCTTTAGAGACTTAAACAAAATTCTTGTGCCTTCTCAACAAACAACGATTGCGATAATTTCCAAAGCTAGACTTGAATGAATGACTGAGATCTAATCTTCCCAGATCAATGGCAGATAAGATTTCAAACACCCCTATGCTCAATTTTATGTTTCTCACAGGGGGGTTCGAAAAGTTGTTTTTCCATCCAAGCCCTATCTCTACGTGTCACTCCTCCATTCTTTTGGTCTCCCCCCTTCACAAACCACTTACCACTTCAAACCCCTCTTGAAAAAAACCACTAAGCCTCATGTCTATTTTGTGATTTGCAATAAGACCCTATCCACCACATCATCCGCCATGACATCTGCCACATGGATATGCCACGTCACCCCAGGGCTTCACAATCACAAATTTTAAAAGGACAGGGTTTATAACAAGCCATCCACCTTCCCACTGTTGTGATTGTGATATGTTTTAAGAAATCCCCCATTTAGATTATTCTGAGTTCTACCCCTGGTCTAAAAGCAATTGTGATTTACAATAAAATAGTAAAGCCCGCCTCTCTTATCACACACATCACTCCGCATTCCTCTCCATGATGGTTACGATCAGAATTTATTATGAATCTACATTTTTCTTGATTTCCTGCAAAAATGATTTGTTTCAAATATAACTCGCTTATTAGTCTCATTTCTTTCTATCTTATCGATTCCTATTTTCCTTTTTCAATTTCATGACAAAAGAGGACAACTGTGTTGATAAGAAAAAGTTCAGTTCAAATAGACATACAAACATCTAGATAATCCGATGGAACAAACAAAGTTGATGAAGACAACAAATCACATTCAGAAATTTCTACCGATTATTGTTTCCCTTTAATCATTGTTGAAGGGATCTTTTTAAATTCCCTCAACGCTATGCACAATAGAATCAATTGTTTTCTACTATTTAACCTTACTTGTTATGTGAAATAAACGTCTGGAATTTTATGAAGAAAATCTTACAAAAGATCGCACTACTTTACTTTCATACTTTTCTCAATAGAACGACTGGAACAAGCTTTTAGGAATTTTCATGAAGAATTTTGAGAAGTTGCATTTATGTACTCCTGAAATCATCTATGTCATAAGGAATAAACTTTTGTTATTTCTTTTATGGTTGAGCAATGTGCATCCAGTAATTCTATATTTGTACCTTTGTTTTGTTCATAAATAAATAGTGAATTTATCTTTCACATTTCTTATTAGATGGTATTAAAAGAACAGTGTTACATGTATTCATTTCTGATCATGCCCCCATTGATATTTTTTTAAATTCATGTTAAGCAATTTTCTTTTATATTCTAAATGCATATGAGTTATACACATTATTTTGATTAACTATTTAATCAACATAATCATCTTGAAATATTTTCATTTCCATTGGTGTTTGAGCAATCTATATTGTCATTTACTAAGGAAAATCATTATAGATCGCATCTAGATAAATGTTAAACAATCCTGGGTTATAGAGTAGATTAATGTGTATATTTTCCGTTTGATCCATTACTGCAAATTCATCTATTTCACTCCATTATAATCATTACACATTCATTCAATAACCTTTCATTGGAAAACTTGTCCCATTATCCCCAGTCAGAGCCACTACCTAAATGGAAAAGGAGTTGTCTTAAGGTCGAGACTGGGTGGTTTTTCCTCATGTTGAAGAAGCGATTTTCGAGGCCTCAACACATTTTGGGACTAGAATGAGGGCCTATAGACTATGAATGGAAATTAAGTACAATCCAAAAACAAAAGGCCATTCCAAGAGTCATTTCCCTTCCAAATCTCCTACTACTTCCAAATCCCCTCCAGAATCTCCTACTTCTAGATCAGGAGTTGTACAATCTCCTCCCAAGTCTTTTAGAATACTTCCTGAGGTAATATCTGCAGATTATACTCCAGAATCAACAAAAATTACATCCTTGATAAAGAAATTGAAATACGTCTCCATTTCAGCAGAAAATGCTAAATCATTCGAAGTTTCTGAAGGAAGTATAACTTCTATTTTTCACAGAAGTGGTGTTTTGACTCAGTCCCAAAGTGCAAAACTTGGCATCTCACCATTTGAATTTCCACTTCAATCCTGCTGAACGAAAATTGTTACATCAGATTCCCAAACATCTACTAGTGAGATTAGCTCACTCTCTCATTCACAAACAACTCCATTTATTCATTTATTCATTTTCTTTTTCTCTATCGTTCACTTCATCTATTTCCATTTCCTCTACAAAAATAGCTAGTGTTGCCTCAAGTAGTATTATCACAACTACTAGTTCTTCTTTCATAACATCCACCTCCCCAGCTATTATAATGACATCTAGACCATGGTACAATCTGAGAGTTGTTGAAATGACAACACGACTTCATCCTCCACCAAAAAAATGATGGGTTACCTATTCAAGAGCACCTTCATAATTATATGTTAGCCATCAATCTTAATGGGGTAGATGAAGAAGATGTGGTTGTTAGATTATTCTCGTACACTCTTATAGGATCAACAGTCTCTTGGTACTTTTCATGACCAGCCAATTATATTACTAGTTGGGATATTTTTGAAGAACATTTTTTGACTAAAGTTGGTGATGATCACTCAACCAGATATCTTATCAATCACCTTTCCAATTTAAAAATGAATTCAACAGAAAAGATAAAATATTACAATTCCAGATTTATTTATTTTTTAAATAAACTCCCATCTACTTCTAGACCTGGTGTTGATGTACAAATTTAATGATATATTTCATCTCTTCCTTCTAACATAGAAATTTTTGTAGATAGAGCTGATTAAAACACCTTGGTAGAAAACATGAAAGAAGTTGTGTATGTAGAGAAGGGGGTAAATGCACTAGAAAAGAAAAAGGATCAAGAAGAAAGAAAATTAAAAAGTGTTACATTTAAGGATGAGCCAAAAAAGAAAGCACTTAAAGATCCCTTTGATCTTCAAGGCTTACAACAAGTCCTTAACAAGATGGTAGAAATCAAAAACCAAGTAGCTAAATCTTCTTCCAAAAAACCCTTAAAACATTTAGAAGAAATCAACCACCTAATCCACAACCTCCAAACACCATCTCTAACGCAGAAACTGATGATGAATATGAAGAGGAAGCAACATTTTCTCATGATGAATCCCAAGATGAACAAATAGCTGATTTAAATGGAATGTGGGATTTTATTCTTCCTATTTCTGATAGTGAAAATGAATATGAAGCATTACCTTTTAGCACTAGAAGTAAAGTTCTAGTTGATCCTATACAACTTATTAAAAAATAGAAACGTTCAACTTCCACTACTATAGATAAGGTGTTGTTAGAAAATCCACTTCTACTCCCCCCCAAGTAATTCCGTCTTCATCCAATTCTCCATCTTCACCTAGAACCTTAGTAGTTTCAGATACTTTTGAGTACAATATAGTTGAGGATATGAAGAAAATAAAAGCAAACATTTCCCTTCATGAACTCACTAAACTCAAACAACAACATAATTTTTTACTGAAAGAATTGAACGTAGTACCTCCTTATCCTTTTCTTGCTACTGTGGTATCCAAAGCTTTTAATGAAATGGGTAAACCTCCTAGCCATTCATTATTTGATTCCTCTAATGCTATTCTGATAGGTGACAAGTCTAATTCACATAACCTCCTTTTCTTTTGACTTTTGAAATATTTAATAAAAATGTACATAATTTCTTAGTAGATTTAGGGGCTTCTTTGAATATCATGTCATATTCAGTTTGTTTAAAATTGAACATGTCACCCCAGAAAACCATAGTCCACATTGTGCAACATGATAGGACAAAATTCAAAGTCATAGGAGAAATGAATTCAGTTCTTATTAGATTATCTTTGAAACTTGAAGTTTGTCAAATAATTGATATACTTGTTGTTGATATCCCAGATTTATATGGTTTAATTCTTAGTAGATATTGGTAAGAAAAACTACATGGTTATTTTCCCACTAATTTGCCTCACTTATGGCTCTCATTTAAAGGAAAGTCGAATCAAATTAGAATTAACCAAGAAAAATATATGAAACATTCGGTAACATATTTCGAAGGTTAAAATGAGGCAGTAGCATTTAATAACAATATTCTTGGAAACTACTCTACTGAATCATTTTTACGTCACCATTTCTTAGTAATTCTGTAACTTCTCAAATTGAAATTTTTTCACAGACAAACATTTTTAGATGTGTAAATACGATAGAAAAACCATTAATTAATTCTTCATTCTAGACATTGTATTTTGATGGGTCTAAATTAAGTGATTGTGTAGGAGAAGGTTGCATATTGATTAATCCTGAAGGCATGAAGACAATCCTGATTTGCAAATTTGAATTTGATTGCACAAATAATATTGCAGAATATGAGGCAGTGGTCCAAGGTATGTAGAAAGAAATTATCCTTGACGTTAAATACCTTCAAGTTTATGGATCTTTAGAAATTGTAATTAAACAAGTAATAAACATGATGCATTGTATCTCTACACACTTGAAGCATTATTAGTCATTGGTTCAATCTCTCACTTCACATTTTTTAGCGTTTAACATTTCTACTATTCCTAGGTTTCAGAATGCCATCACTAATATGCTTGCTAACATTGCATCAAAACTGATCCCATACAAAGATTACAGTCCCGATAGATTTTCTATAGAATTAATACTTAGACCATCCAATCCTGATAATATCACCAACTGGTGGGTATTCAATGATGATAAAGACATTTTAAGCTTCTTAACTTCTGAAAAATCATACGATGACCAAATAATTGATGAGGATGAACATAATGATAAATTAAAACAAAAGATCGATGATAATCCTATACCCAAATCAGTAGTAAAAATTTAGGATCTCTATGATTTAAAATAGTTACTAATACAAACTATAGAGTTCAACCTCGAGATTTGAATTAATAAATCTTGGGACAAATATAAAACCTCAGAACATCAATTTAGGACTTGGTGTCTCATCTGTAGAAAGATTATCCTTCATTCATTAGTTTAAAAAATAGAAGGATGTATTGCATGGAGTTATGAATATCTCAAAACATTTGACACTACCATCATACAACACACAATCCCAATGATATCAAAGGATAAACCTGTCCAACAAAAATTAAGGAAAATTCACCCGAACTTAGAAAATCAAAACAAGATAGAATGGAATAAACTCCTTAAGGCTAAATCATTTTTCATATTAGGCATTCAAGATGGGTTTCCAACTTCGTACCTGTTAGGAAGAAAAACGATGATATCCGCATTTGTATAGACTTCAAGAATCTCAATAAGGCTAGTCAAAAGGATAATTTCCCACTACCCACTACAAAACATATTTTACAATCAGTTGTTGGTTCCGAACTTATGTCTTTCCTTGATGATTCTTGATGATATAATCAAATCATGGTCCACCCAAATGATAGGCTAAAGACTACATTCAGGACCAAATGGGGAACTTATGCCTACCAAAAAATTCCATTTGGTTTAATAAACGCAGGGGCCACTTTCCAACATGCCATGGATATAGCTTTCAAAGGTTTGTTAAGAAAAACGGTTGTTGTTTACCAAGATGACATTATTGTTTATTCAAGGAACATAAATAATCATTTGTAGAACTTAAGACAAATTTTTGAATGCTGTAGAAAATATGGGATTTCATTAAATCTGAAAAAGTAGTTTTTCACTCTTAGTGAAGGGAAACTTTTAGGATTCATTGCATCAAAAAATGGAATTTACATTGATCCTACTAGAATAAAAGAAATTTCAGAAATTTCTCCACCATATAACAAAAAAGTCATGCAATCCTTTTCTGGACAGATCAATTTTGTCAAAAGGTTTGTCCATGGTTTCTCACAAATTATTTTTCCTTTATAGCAAATGATTAAGAAAGATGCAATTTTTAAATGGGGTCAACATTAAAAGCAAGCATTCGATTTAATCAAACAGGAAATTATTAATGCGACCTTTTTAAATACTCTAAATTTCTCCAATCATTTCATCTTATATATTGTTTCTTCTTCAACATCTTATGTTGTTGTTTTGACACAATTTGATAATCAGAAAATTGAAGCACCCATCTCTTTTTTCAGTTCAAATTTTCAGGGTGCTGAATTGAATTATTCAGAAGTAGAGAAATAAGAATTTGTTGTATATAAATATGTAAATCATTTTAGACATTTTCTTTTAAAATCACACACATAAGTAAGAGTCCCATTCCCAGCAGTGAGGCAATTACTAATGCAGAAAGAATTAGGAGAAAAGAGAGAAAATTGGATAACATCTCTACAGGAATACGATATTGAAATAAAACCAGCGAAAATTGTGAGAGGGAAAGGTTTTTGCAAGCTTCTTACAGGAGAATCCAAAATACCAACTGAAGGGGACACAGGTAACAATGAACACATTTATGAGGTAAGTGTAATTGATGTTGATTCTCAATACGTTGATTTAATTTTTATCTGAAAAATGAATATTCTCCTCCTGAACTAAATTATAAAAGAAAAAGAGCTTTACAATTAAAAGCGAGTAATTATGATATTATTGATAACATGTTATTTCGGAGAAACTATGATTCCATATTGATAAGATGCTTAGAAAAATCTGAAGCACAAACAATTTTGCAGGAAATTCACGATGGACCAGCAAGTGGACACTTTGGAGGAGATACTACTGGACACAAAATATTACATGATGGCTACTACTGGCCCACTCCCTTGAGAGATACCGACGCCCTTGAAATATACCGACGCATATGTAGGAAAATGGAAAACATGCCAAACTGCTTCTAGAAGACAACTGAAACTAGCCTTTCCTTTACAACCAGTCAACATCGAACAACCTTTCGAACAATGGGGACTGAATATCATACGTGAGAGCATTCCTCACTCTTCTAAACAAAATAGATATATTCTGAATACTACAAATTACTTCACTAAGTGGGTGGAAGCAATTCTGCTAAAGGTAGTCAATTCTAAATCTGTTATAGAATTTATTGATCAATTTATCATTACAAGATTTGGTTTGCCTTCTGCATTTATATTTGATAATGCATCTTATTTTTTGGTTACCAATATGATTTAATTTGCAATTAGGAGAGGTTTTAAACTCAAATATTCATGAAAGGTTTTTAAAATAAGTTGCAAGTTAATGAGTTTTATAGTTAGAGTAGTTTTATTTATCTTAATGTTTCGAAAAATAGTTTCCAATCCTTAAATTATTTTTACTGAATTTTTGAAAAAAATCATTTATCAGAGATAACTAGCTCTTCTAGTGAATCATCAATTGTTGTATTGTTCAACAAACCCCATTTTAATATATTATAAATTTTCTGTGGAATTTATTATATTAAAATAGGGACCCTTTAGTTTTTAAAAAGCCTTTGATTTGATTTTCTTAAAAAACCAAAAAACTAAAAAAATAGAAAATAAACATAAAACAATGTTAATAAAATCCTATAATCAAAGTTTAATACCTAGGCTTTTTAATTAAAGCCCAAGTATTAAACCTTGATTATCCAAAAAACCAAACTTTTAATAGCCCTTGAGACCAAAACTATACTTAGGCTTCAAAAAAATCCTTAAGTATTAAACAATATGGGTTATTTAAATAGAAAACAAAATAGTCGAAGTTTTTTAATTCCCAAAGGTCAAAATATTTATAAACTCTAACTCTCTGCCATACCCTGCATCACACATCCCATAATAAACAAAGTTCCAAAATCTCAAGTCCCCTCCACCAAAATCCATTGCGATTGTGATTAGACCAGACTCGATAGGAAAATATACATGTCAATTCATAAATTCCCGACATCCATGACTATCGCAAAAGGTTCCAAAGAAATTATGTCTTATCCTTAACCAATTGTGATTGTAATTAAGCCCAGACCTGACAGGATTATACACTGCAATTCATAAACAATCTCGCATCTGCGGCTATCGTAGTTTCCAAATATCTTGCCTCCTTCCTTAATAAATTGCAATATGCGATATAGCCAAATCCGTGGGGATTATTCAATGTGATTCATCAAAATCTTGCATCCTTGGAATCGCAAGAGTCTAAAGGTTCTATCCCACTCCACACCACTGATTGTAATTGCGATCAATGACATCATATCCATGTCACATGTGATGTCATCATCCAAGTCATCTCGCATATCACAAATCACAAGTCTTTAGGGACTTAAACAATATTCTTGTGCCTTCACTCTAAATGTCAATTATGAAAATATCCAAATCCAAACTTAAACAAACGACTAAGATCTAATCTTCCCAGATCAATGACAAATAAGGTTTCAGACCCCTGTCTCCTCAATTTTAAGTTTCTGACACGAGGGTCTGGAAAGTGGTTTTTCCATCCAAGCCCTTTCTCTACATGTCACTCCTTCGTTCTTCCGAACTCCCCCCTTCACAAACCCCTTACCACTTCGAACCCCTCCAAAAAAACCACTAATCCTCGCGTTTGTTTTGCAATCTGCAATAAGGCCCAATCCGCCACATCATCCACCATGACATCTACCACATGGATCTACCCAGTCACCTGCCATGTCACCATAGGACTTTGCAATCACAAATTTTAAAAGGACACAGTTTATAACAAGTCATCCACCTTCCCGATGTTGTTATTGTGATATATTTTAAGAAAGCCCCCTTTTAGATTATTCTCAGTTCTACCTCTGGTCTAAAAGCAATTGTGATTTACGATAAAATAGTAAAGTTCACCTCTCTTATCACACACATCACTCAACATTCATCTCTATGATGGTTATGCTTGGAATTTATTACAACTCTACGTTTTCCTGATTTCCTGCAAAAGTGATTTGTTTCAAATAAAACTCGCTTATCGGTGTCATTTATTTCTATCTTATTGATTCTTGTTTTCCTTGTTCAGGTTCATGACAGAAGAGGACATCTGTGTTGATAAGCAGTAGTTCAGTTCAAACAGATAGACAAACATCCACATAATCTGATGGAACAAACAAAGCTGATGAGGACAACAAATCACATTCATAAATTTATACCAAATATTGTTTTCCTTTAAGCATTGTTGAAGGGATCTATTTAAAATCCCTCGACGCTCTGCACAATAGATTTAGTTGTTTTTTGATATTTAAGCTTACTTGTTGTATGAAATAAAGGTTTGTAATTTTATGAATAAAATATTATGAAAGCTTGCATTAATTTCCTTTCATACTTTTCTCAATAGAATGACTAGAATAAACTTTTAGGAATTTTCATAAAGAATTTTGAGAAGCTGCATTTCTATACTCCTGAAACATCTTTGTGAGAAGGAATAAATTGTTTCTATTTATTTTATGAGCGGAGCATCGTGCATTTGGTATTTCTATCTGTGTACCTCTATTTTTTTCATAAATAAATAGTGAACTTATCTTTCAGATTGCTTATTACATGGTATTAAAAGAACAATGTTACATGTATTCATTTCTGATCATGTTTCCATTGATATTTTTTAAATTCATGTTAAGAAATTTGCTTTGATATTCGAAATGAGATATGAGTTATACACATTATTTTGATTAACTATTTAATCAACATAATCATCTTGAAATTTTTTCATTTTCATTGGTGTTTGAGCAATCTATATTGTCTTTACTAAGGAAAACCATTATAGATCACATCTAGATAAATGTTAAACAATCTCGGGTTATAGAGTAGATTAATGCATATATTTTCCATTTGATCCATTGCTGTAAATCCATTTATTTCACTCCATTATAAGCATTACACATCCATTCAATAACCTTTCATTGTGAAATTGTTCCCATTATACCTAGTCGAAGCCACTACCTAAACAAAACCGAAGTTGTCTTAAGGTCTAGACCAGGTGGTTTTCCCCCATGTTGAAGCAATGATTTTCGAGGCCTCAATAGGACTACAACTACTAATAGTGAATATTGAGTTGAAAACTCATATTCACTACCAGTGATTTTCCAAAAAAACGTCCTTTAGGGCATCAAAAGAGCTCTAGAAGTTCAGGACCCGAAAAACTGCCAAATATAGTTGGGGGTCCAAGTGGAATAGCCGAGTGGCCACCAATATCCACTTGGATCATTTCCTAGCCCCAAGGCAAACCACTTAGGATTTAATATAACCTTTCAATAATTCCTAGGACTATCAACCTGTCAAGTAGTTTCTCAAACAAACTAGCTTCTCCAGTGGTTTCTCAGCTCCAAGGAAAGCCACTACTCAAGTGTTTATTACTTCTATAAGAAAGCGTTTATTTGGTTTCTCAGCCTTGAATGACACAAGATTGTTATCAATTGAATGAAATATATTTGGAAAATAAATTCAAAAGCACAATCATAGGCCTAAAGAAACATAGGAAATACCATCCTAAAGAGCGCATAGGTTGCACGAGTTATCTTTCCTTGGTAGATTTGTGTCTGCTCCAATTAATACTCTACATTATCCTTTTTTAACAAGCTCTTATCTTGTTTTACTCAACATCTTCATCGTTCACTCTTCCAGAACGATGTGAATGCTCCTCGACATCCTCAATGATTCGTTGAATCACTATATTATCTTCTTTCTTCCCCTAAGCTTCTTCTCTCGTGTTTACCACACCCATGCTTCCATGAGAATCGATATTACATAGATCTTACTCTACTCAGGGATCCCATTCCTAACTTTAATTTCTATGCAACAATGTGGTAACTTTAGTAGGGAGATAGGTTGTGAATTAAACACAATAGCTTTGGTTTACAAGCAAATCCCCCTCCCCAAACCTGAAAATATGTTTCTACTTCCTTAGCCATCCAATATTTACAATTTCATATTATTGACATGAATTTACAATTCATAATACTATCTAAAAGGTGGATTAGAAAGGGGTTGTTAAAACAAAAAACCCCAAGACATACTCTAAGAAACCCTTTAAGGAGAAAACCCAACTACAAGGCAAGGTTTATGTACTCTCTTTTGTCTAGAAGGGAAATAATGCAAATATAAAGAAGAAAGCACTCTTATGGAGTTATTTTATGCCTTTGGCCTATTCACAACTATAAAATAAAAATATCCTTTTATATACTCCCTCTCTCTCTCTATCCACTCTTGCTGCTTTTCTTTAATTAGGAACAAAATACACTCAAATAGAATGGAACCCCATTTCCTCCTAGTGGCCCAATTGTTAACATAGCCTGATAGACAATCAGGGGTTAAGTTTCACTGCTTCAATTCTCAACTAGAGTATAACTTTGACCCTTATAGATTCTTTTTTAGTCTCCATGTGACTAGCTCCTTTTCCATGAGTAACAGAATTGATGTGGAAACCTCTTCAATCATGGTGGAAAAAACATGAAGGTCAATTTTTGGGTAGTGTAAATTTTCCATTTGGAATTTGATTGGCATCCTTCTTCCACTATTGAAAAGGTATCTACGTGTAGAATAGCATACAATGTATAACACTTAAGGGAGAAATATTTACCCCCAAAAATGTAATTTAACGCCTCATAGTGGCTTCATAGGCTTTAAAACACAATTCATCAAATTAGATTCCATCAATAAAAGTACTTATGTAAATTGATTCTTAAATGTTTCCATTCCAAAAGAAACAAGATGGATGAAAAATAATATAATGATCCAATCAAAATCATATGTTTCCATTTTGGATGAATTTTGGTCCTGTTGATGGCCAAAAGTGACCTCATCAAGATGTAAGGGGGACCACTCGGTCTGAGCCCCAGCTAAGCTCTTATATGTTTGATGTACTAGTTCTGATTGGTTCAATTGGGTCCATTGACCCTCTCTCTCTGTCGACTTATAGTTTGTCTTTTACCTGCCAATAGAAAGAGAAAAATCATATCTACCCTCTTGTTGTGCACATGCAAGCAAGCAGATCCTTAACCTGATTTTATGGCTTAGTTAAGCCACGACTAAGGTTATCCCCTACGTGAGGGGACTTCTAGAAATCATAATCAAATCTAAATGCAGATCTACTCTAATATGCAAGCAAAAATCTAATCCTATCTCAAATTGGAAAATGATAGCCCTCTCTCAATTCGAGAGCAGATGAACTATCTAACCAAGGGAAGAGGAAAGTTTATATGATTGAATTTGTTATATAATTTTTATCAATTAAAAGAGGAAGTTCATTTAAATAATGCAAGAGAAAACAAAAAAAGAATGTATTTAAACAATAAATAGTTCCTTCTTATTACATTCCTATTTCAATGAATTCATGTTAATTGTAATTATGTTTTGTTCCTCAGAGATAGATCTTAAAGAAATTCAATAGCATGAAACAAATCGATAAGACAATAGTGCTCAATCAAAATGTAATATACTATTTAGAACAAGATTAAAATCAAATGGAGAAATTATGGTAATAACAAATTAACTTATCATCTAAACAATAATGCATTGGAATAAACATTTATTAAAATCATATCAGAACTTCATTACAAATTTTGCAGGCCATGTGAAACTTCAACTCCTTCAAGAAATTTCTTATAGTAGCATATAAAAATCTTATCTTTCAGAACCCAAAATACTTTGTCTCTCCATAATTCAACTCACAATACATTACAAAAGTGTAAATGCACAACAAGAAAAATACAGAATTTCCCCTAACACCTCAAAACTGAAGTTTTCCCATCACCTACAACTATAATCTCCTAAAGGATAGTGATTTAAAAGCCTCTAGTTGCAGAGAAGAGGAACCCCTTCCTCCTTCTCAAAACTGATATTTAATAATTACAAGAATCTCCAACAATAGAGAATTGTTGAGCATAGATTTCTAGATCCTGAATTAGAGCTATAAATTCCCCGTTTTTCTCTTTGCTAGTCTTTTTCCATTGCTCCAAAATGCCTCAAATATGAACTTCTCCAACTGATCTCGTGCTACAAATCAATCAAAACCAAAATAAAAATAAATTAAATTGCATATTAGAAATAAAATAAAAACAAACTATCATGAAATTTCTAAATTAACATAAATAAAATCAAAAGAAATTTCATGCTATGATTTCTTCAAATGGATCTAATTAGCCTCTAAGTATTACTTGGGAAAGAATCACTAATAGCATTTTTCTCAAGCCAATGAAATTTGCCCAAACCAAATTAGGAAAAACCAATTATTTTTGCACATTCGTTGCTTTGTCTTTTGCTAAATTTTTGGGTCATTAGATGATTAAATCTAATAAACTTATCATTCCGAGATTATTCTCCTCATTCTTAGATTTTTAACGAATTATTGTGAGTTTCATTTGACAAAATAAATCTTGGGATATGCCTTTCTGAAGTTGAATTTTCAAAATTGCAAAAATTCTCGAAAAATACGTGTAAACCAAAATTAGGCCAATTAATTAAAAATACTAATCTAAATTAAATTAAAGTGATTAATTATATAAATAATTAAAACTATTATATTAATTAATATACAATGTAATTAAATTATTAAATTATATTATAATTACAAGTTATTAAATTAATTAAAAACAAATATTTAATTTAAAATAATTTAATTTAATTTATTAATAAAAAATCTCATGGAAGTGCGTGCCAATGGATTAGTGGTGCTTGGCTCCATGTAATGGACCATGGATATATGAGAATGCTGGAACTCATATAATGGGAGGCATAAGGGATAAAAAGGGAGGTATAAGGAGTGGCAAGAAGAGGGATTGTGGGGAAGAAAGATCTAAGGAGAATGTGAGTCGGAGATATAAGGAGGTTTTGGGGTTTCAAAAGTAAGGATTTCATAAGTTTTTTTTTTTTTCTCCGTAAGACTGTACTAATTTATATTACAAAAAACCAAAATTTACATCCAATTTTACAAAAAGGCCGAAGCCTTGTTTCTCTGAAGAGAATTTCCCATGACTATCCATCCAGAACATCTGGCAAAAAGGAACCAGTTTCTTCCAACCTACATAGCCAGCATGTAATTGACACAATAGGCTTTTGAGCCAACACAGCGGACATATAACTTGGCACGATGGACCCATAACTTGACATAATCGACACGTAGACTGACATTGACGACACATAAACCTTCGCGGTGGACCTTGACGCCTTGACAATCAAACAAACAGAGTAAAACAAAGAGAGATGGACCGAGAGTAGCATTCCTGGCCGAGAGAACGGAGAGGCTTCTGAGCTAGTCCTCATCAGTAAGGTAAGGCTCGTCTTCCGTCGCTAACCCCTTGAGCTTCTTATCTTCCTCCACATCTGGGCGCATCCTTCCTTGGGCGGGCTCGTTGGGACCAGCCTCGTCAGCTTGAATGGGTCGTCTCAAATCCGCCTTGGGGACCTGCATATCCACCCTTGGCACTGTCAGGTTGTCCCGTGGCCTCCGGAGGTCGCTGCAGTGCTCAACAGTGACTGAAACAATGAGCGTGTTATTCTCCAATGTGCAAGGGATGCGGTATCTAACTACTGGATGTTCCCGGTGACCGCATTCCATGGGTTCTCCCCTGTCTCTTTCAATTCGCTGGCCAACTGTTCGACGCGGACTGTTGCCTGGTTCAGGAGGAATATCTACAGAGGAGGAGGGTGAAGTGGCGGGCCTCTGTGTAGCAGGATGGCCCCTCGAGCCAATTCTTCGACTGCTCATCCTTTGCCTCTCAGGCATTCTACAACTGCCTCTCTTGACAAATATCCTTGGTGAAAGCCTGCACCTTGCCAGAGTATGCTCTGTCGCCTTCAGAATTTGCTCATGTCTCTTTGAGAAATGCGGGAATGCAACATGGTGAATGCACTTATGGGTCGCCATATTCCTTGTTCCAGGCTACGCATTGAATGGCGCCTTAACCAGATTTGACTTCCCAAGGATAATCCTTGTCGCAATGAATTGTTCTGGAGCCGAACTGGTCCTCCCGCTGTCTAAATCCTCCTTCACAGTTATTGCTTGGGCGTGTTGGTTTATGGTGGCTCGTCCGGGCTGACAACTGCCCATGTGACGAGCCACCTGCCGCTCATCCTTCACATGCACCCGCAGCCGGGGAAGGATATTTAATGTGTTACACTAAATAGATTTTTATTTTATTTTATTTTAGATTAGATAGTGAATTTGTGATATATTAGAGTAATTTACTTGAAAGTTATTATTAAATTTTCAAAGTATCAATATGTTATGCCCCTATACCAACAGGTGTCATATATTATGATTGACTTGGTTTAGCTCTGAAATATGTTCATACCTTTGCTTGTTGCAGACGTTTTCTAGATTTGTGAAAAAAAAATTAAAAAATGTAAAAAGGGTATGCCCTAAAACAAAAATCAAAGGGCAAAAAGAATGAAAAGGTCAAAAAAATGAAAGAAAATGAACCTGAAGAAAAATAAAAAAACCATGAAAGTGTGCAAGCCCAAATGCCACTACTATTTACTTTATGAATAATAAAGATTGTGTGCAACTTGTCACTTTGGCCACAATCCATGAATGGTCAAACAGTTCAAGCTTGACTAGTTCATATTTTCAATTTCATGTTTAGATATAGGGAATAAAGATATGACCAAACAATTTAATCTTGGCAGATAAGTATATAGGTAGAGTGAATAAAAGGAGCTCAACAGCTTGATCTGAGCCCTTGGATGTAATAAGTGTAGATTTAGATAGATATCACTATGTAAAAGAAAAGAAAGTGTGAAAAGGGTTTGCCAGTTTAAATGCACCCTAATAAAGAAGTGAAAATGCTAGGATAAAGTATGTAGGTTAAGTAGATGATGGTTGCAGAATAGATGTGTGGTGAATGGTCAAGTTTAATGCTTAAATATTTTGCTTTCATCACTTGGACAAAGCACAACTCACATTGGAAACAACACATCAAGGAGACAAAGTCAAATTAATTAACTTCCCTACTCATTCCCCTAAAATCTTCACTAAGTCCCTAAGTGCTAAAGTTAATTGCCAAAGTTAGAGGGGCTCAAAGCATTTATCTGACTTTTGGAGGCACCGGACCCTCGGCCCAATAATTGGAAATGTCTAAAGTACTTATGTCCCTTTCATCAACATTACCCCCCATAAGATCACTCATTCCTTTGATAAAACTTTTCCTAAGTAAAATCCTATTTTACTTAGGGAAATTGAAATAAATCTTCATAAAAACCCTTTTATACACTTTAGCTTAAGTCAATATGTTATATGATGAAATACTTCAGGAAAACATTGGACTTAGCGTTTCCCATTCATTTGGTCATATTAACCATTAATGTTTTATTATACCCACGCTTGTATTATTATATTATGCAAAATCCCAAATTATTACATATCTTGCCCCGATGGTTAAGTATAATCGTAAAACAAATAATAAATGAGATTAATTAACTAATCTATAGTTGATTAAGAACCCAACCCCGCCACCATTTAATGAGGATTAATTTAGTCATCTGTACTAATTAATAACTCTCCCAACTAATTAAATCGCCCCCGATATGATTAACTCCTTTAATTAATATCGGGCCTGCCCCTGTTATCCATCAGTGACGTCATTACCCCAACCACCGTCTGATCGGATCCTTTAGCTCCGATGGCCTTCGCTCATATCGCGTGGACCTTTTGGTTGACCTTTAATGCACGATGTGAGCGGTTTCATGAACAGTGTCGATGCTACGTGTCGAAAGATGTATGGAATCGCATTGCTCCCCGCAAATACCACTTACCCTCCAAAAGCGGTGCGATGAAACCCGGTTACTACCTCTCGCTAACGACAAAACGTCAAGTCGCCTCCCCGCTGACGCCACCTGTCCGTATCACGAAACCTGCCAAAAACTTTGAATTTGCATAAAAAACAAAGTTAATATATTTTTTGTCCTTATTCTAAAAACTCTTGCATGCAACTAGAACATGAATTTGACCAGCTCGTACTCCAACCATCAACTACCCCGAAAATTGCAGTCTAACGCCGTTCCAGTCCACCATTTGCACCCAGTGAACCAATACTCCATTGCCAATCACTCCATAAACATGTATTTACCAATTTCCTTCCAGAAACCCTGTAAATACTTAATTTCCTCTGTGACTACGTTGAAAACCCAAAAATTTAGTGTAATTCAGTTGCGAAACTTAAAATTAAACTCCCATGACCCTCTGTTTTCACCAACTTTACTCAAAAACCCCATTTCCATCTTCGAATCCACAAGAACCATAAATGGAACCCCTGTGGCCCTCAATGCACCTCCTATCACTACTCCTCATAGAGATTTGGATTATCTTCCCTTAGCAGATAAAGATTTTCAAATAAAAGACCTCACATTTGATGACTCCCCCTTGAAACTGCACTGCAAATATCAAGACCTTTACCTCAATGGTGCTGACAATATTGGCCTATGGGAATCAAATCTCCCAAAGTATCAATTTCCTTTTGTGCACATTTTCCCAGAGATGTCCACCATTGCCATGCCAATTACAACCCTAATCTCAGAGCTGTAATGTCCCCCAACCAATAAATCCTTTTTTCCATTACAGTAGACTCCATCAATGAAATATTGCAGTTGCAACCTAGTCAGAACCTTACCCCTCTGTCTATTGTTGATTTACTTGACAAATCTTCCAAATTATCTAGCTTAGAGATTGCCAGAGGTTGCCAAATGTTCATGTTAGAACAATACATTTCAGAAAACCCCCCACCCTACATGACAGGTGCTTTTACAAGCTTAGGGAGGGATATTATTACCATGATTGCCTGTATTCTTGATTTCACAACCAATGAATATGTGGATGAAATGACCTTTGCTTATATGACTATCTTCACCCCTAGCCAGCCCCCTGCCGCCAAGTATGACTATGCTGCATTCATAGATGACAAAATCCATGATTAGTTCATGAGATTGGAAAATGAGAGAGTATTCAAGTATTCCACAATCTTGTATCATCTTTTCTTGTATTACCAAATCGAAAAATTCCCATACTTTGTGAATAAGCTTGATATGAGAGGTAATCCAAATCAATCATTTTCTGGACTTCCATCTTCCACTACTCATACACTTCTCCCTATTCATACAATGAATTTATAAATCAATTTGTCTATCACGTAACCACCATGTTGATAGGACATCCTCCCCCAAGAATCAGTGATGATATCAAGAGAATCCTTCAACTATCAAAGCAGTACAAGATAGGTGACTGGTACTTGTACCAGAATCGCACTGAGATCCGAATATATGGTTTTGAACTTCCTCCTTTCAAGCTGGTTAAGTATGTCCCTATGAGATTGTTTGCCCTGGAATATTACAGACAAATATTAAACTCTGACAAAATTCATTTTACCAAGGCAAAGAAGAAAGCCCAATTGAGGATCAAAGACCACTTAGGCCCATTTGTGTGCAACAATAGAGAAGCAGGGAAAAGAGCAGAAGAAATCATAAAAACAATAATGAGACTAAAGAAAATCTTTGCTTGGATTTATGACCCTCATGGTTTCATTAGTGACAGGAGGGTAAAAAATAAGTTGTCACCCTACATCCATCACAGAATCCCTGAGATAGAACAATACGCCAATTTAAATGAATGGAGAGAAGGGACATTGATAGAGGAAGATAGTGATAAAGTTGAAGTTGAGAATGTGATGAAAGATTTGGAGAAAAGACTTGACCTGGACTCTTTTGTACAGGTTCCAGCTGAAACTTCTCCAAAGCCAACACAGGAAACTAGTGCTCCCACAGTAGAGCCATCACAGGAACAAACACAGGAAACTAGTGTTCCTACATCAAAACAAACAGGACAACCACAGGTATCAGAGCAGCCAGAAATCTCTGAAGAAAGAGCTCCACCACAACCACACCTAGCTCCTACAAATATGGGAAATCACTCAGTTGTACAGACTCTCTTGAATGAGGAAAATAATTTGAAAAGAGATAGGGAAGTAGCTACCCCTTCTAGCAGACCTACAGATCAAACCTTTGTTAAGAGGCAAATGTTGAATCCTTATTGAGAGGAGGAGTGCATAGATGAAACCACAGAGAGCATAAGGAAGGAAGGAGTAGACAATCTACATACATCCCCAACAGGTCGGACACCTTCAAGCTCACAGAGGCAAGAAATAGAAAGGCAACAGAGCATAGAATTTTCATCCCTCAGATCTTCTTCTGAAAAGATTAGAGACAAAAAGGGGAAATTCAAGGAGATAAAGACAAAGAATGAGCAGCTGAAGGCCCAAGCCTATGCTCAGTATTTAAAGATGGCCCCTACAAATCAAACCAGATTGATGTCATCTTTTGACATCAAAGAAGGCAACATGCAAATGAGCTTTCTAAAGCCCATAGTGTTGCAGCCAAAATCTTTGGCAGATTATCTCAAAACTGACTTGGAAGTCATGGCTAAAGACATCCACCCAATAGACCAGATAGAACTGCACAAACAAACATGAGAGATGGTTTATTCTACACTGACTAGCAAGGCAACGATGGCACATAGGTTGCAAAATTCACTAAGCAACACTACTGCCCAATTGCAACTAGAAAAGGCCTTCTCATAGGCACAAAACAACAGAATCAAATCATTGGAGGAGTTAATTATTGAGTTGGGCCATGACCCAAAGGATGTCAAGACAGTAGAGAGTTTAATAAAAAAGAAGAATGAAGATATGGCTGCACTTAGGAAACAATTGAAATTTCCACCACTCATTCACCCTCAGACTGCTGAAGTGATTGAGAAGGAAAATGAAGAAGAGCTTATGGACTTGGTCCTTAAGCTAAATGAGCAATTAAAAGAAACAGAGCAGGAATTAGAGAAAGCAGTACAGTCAAGGCAGAGTGAGTCGACCACACAATTCAGACTGTAGTACCTATCATTTCAACAACAGTCCCTTCTACATTGGCATCAGCTTTAGCACCAAATATTTTTTTGGCAACGATTGCACCCATAGAAGTAACAATCACATCATGGACAGGTACACCAACATAGAGTACAAAAGACATAATCAAATCCATGGAGGAGATGAAAATCCAAGTCACAGAACTGCAGAAAGTGAAAGAGAAATTCACTATTTTGGAGCAGAAATATGATATATCAAAAATCAATTATGTAGAAGAGACAAGGAAAAAAAAGGCTTAACCCAACATATTAAAGCACTGGAGAAAGACCTTACATTTGAAAAGCCCTTGACATAGATCAGGAGGATATTGTGGACCAATATCATTGATTCCATCAAAGATATTTGGTCATCCATTCAAATTATTTTTGAACAAATTGATTTGGTTAAACCTACTCTTGAAGAAGTTCAAAGGACCAGAGAGGAATTGGGTAGAAAGCCTGAAGAGACAATCCGATTAATCAATTTTCTAAATAGTAGAAACATGCAATAGTTGGAACAATTAAACATTGAGGATAGGACTGCTACCATCCTCGAAATAAAGAAAGTATTGACCAAAAGAAATCTAATGCAAGGCCTGGAATGCAGATGTCTAAGCATGCAGGAAGATATCGATGAGTTCATGAGGAAATTTGGCATCTTACAAAGTAAAGGACTCCCAAGTCCTTTAGTCATAAATGACAAGCTAATGGTTCAGATAGACTACATCAACAAATTACATCAGCAAGTTGACCATCAAGTCAGTTCATCTGCAGTCAAAGCATTGCCCACAGGGAAAGTTCTCTATGATGGTTTGGAGAACCTTTTTTACATTGAACATGAAATGAAGCACCTATTCTTAGTGCAACCCAATTTTGTGAAATATACTGAAGCAGATGAAATCTACAGGAAACTGACAAGGACAAGAATACCAAAAGATGATTGGTGGTCCAACATGATTGACATCCTGTAAATTACCATGACTTAAGTGAGGTAAAGAGAAATAATTACCACAGTAAATTTTGGTAAAAAGGGTGAAAAATGGTGAATAGGTAAAGAGTATCAGATACAATTGAAAGAGTATTAGTGAAAAGATAAAATCAGATAATCCAACACAGAGTTACTAGCACGACAACAAGATGCATATTCATAGGACCTGCCTCCAGCTTTTTCAACAAAAACAGGGACAACAACAATCGGTTCACATTCGCTTTCTACATTCGAAACCATCTGTCTCTATATTCATGTAAAAGATATTTAATTTTCCTAGAATATATCTCTTTTAGTTATGAGATATTTTGATGTAAGCATTTGTATAAATACTTCCTCATTCAAAGTATTGTGGGTGGATTCTTAGACATTTTTGTAGACAATGTACTTTTGGAATTGAAGTGTTGTTGAACAAATTTTGTATGGCTAGCTGGAACAAAGTAATAAAACAAAGGACTTTTACAGGATACCTGTGTCAAACGAGAAACAAATAAGTATTCTATATCTTATGTTTTTACAGTTTTTTCGGGTTTAATCAATATTAATATGTGTTTCATATCTGAATGATAAACGAAAAGTTATATTTTAGAAAGAGCTTTACTGCATTCTGTCTTCAAATCGTTTATTTTTTTTTAATGTTTTCTTCTAGACTATTATAGGTAGGGAATTCTTAAGTGCTCCCTGTTTTCATAGTCTATCACCGTGACCATTTAACAAAGAATACTTAATTGCTTTTTGTTAATGAGCACCCATTTTCCCTCATCTTGGACCCTGTTGAAGGATTCTTAGTTGCCCTTCCTCCCTGTTCAAGACCATTTCACCCATTTGAAGCTATCATTTGTCTTTTGTTTAGCTATCTTGCCCTATGAAACTCTCCTTTGTTAAATCAACCTGATCTAGTTAAGCCATCATCCATTTGACTCCATAGCCCAATGGCCTGAAATACCTTGTTCTATCCATCCGCTCTCAAATTCCACCACCAAACAAAATCACAACCCCCCAAGCTGTCATAACTAGCGTAATATCCCAAAAAACAAAGCTAAATCATAAAGAGAGAGCCCTCTCTGAGTATAAGTTGACTAGAACCTGTACTTAAAAGATTAGTTTGTGGTTACCTTAGACCCCTTTTCTTTTTCCAACAACTTCAAGGAAAATCTGAATAATAACACAATATAACAATAAAAAATATATCTAATAATCAACAAAATAAATATTAGTAAAAATACTAAAAATATATATCTAATAACCTACCAAATAAATATATTAATATAGTAAAAACCAAAATATAAGTAAAAAGACTTCCATTTTTCAAATCTTAATAGACCAAACATGTATTTTTTAAAATTAACCCCAAATAAATAAATAAAACAAATCACACATTTAACTATTATTAACCCATTAAAATTTAAAATTATAAAACGCAATGATAATGGCTACCTAGTTAATGGAGTCTGAATCCCTCATCACCCAAATAATAAATAAAACAAATCACACACGTTTAACCATTATTAACACATTAAAATTTAAAATTATAAAACCGAATGATGATGGCTACCTGGGTAATGAGAGTCAACACCGCTCTACCCTACACCCCATCACGTGGACATAGCAAGTGGTTTTCCAACAATGTGGGGACTTTATATTACGAGGTTTTGTTCTTTTACGGAAAAGAGAAGGAATGGCCGACTCCAATAAAAGGGTCAAAAAGTAATAGAGGTGTATGTTATCATATTGCAAACATCTCGAATTCGTCTTTGTAAATGGTCTAAAAAATAATAGAAGTAAAGCTATCATATTCTAAACAAACTTGTCTCGTAAATGGTCACAATAAGATTGTAGTTTGAATATGAAAAGGATTATCAAAACATTAATGTTATTAACATGAGGTAATAATATTATTTTTTAAATAATAATTTAAGGTAAATATTCACAATGAAAATATAATTCTAAGAGATTCTAATTCTAACATGAAATAGATTATCACAACTTTAGTAGCAAGAAAAATGTTTGATAATATTTTGTAAAAATAATCAAATTTCTAATGTTTTTGTAGAGATTTTGTAAAATTTTGGCGAATTCTAAGGTAAAATAAGTTTATTTTGTAAAATTTAAATGAATTTAAAAAAAGAAAAGGAAATTGGCACTCTCTTTTTTTTAACCAGAAAAAATTATTGAAAACTATCCCATCTGTGAATATTAGCCCCTAAAATATTTCCCGCATATGAAATATCATCAAACAAACAATTAAAAAACAAAAAATCACTAATATTTCTATAAGCATGTGAAATAGATATAGACAACAACTCAATACTTAGTTGAGCGTTGCAGAGGAATTATGTATTCATTGGAATTTAAAAGTATTGAAAACTATCCCATATGTGAGTATTAGCTCCTAAAATATTTCCTACACATGAAATATCACCAATTTTTTATTTTTATTTTTTTTCATTTTTATTTTCTTTTTTCCCTAAGAAAAATCGTAATTTCCATTATGTTGAATAGTGAAAATTACATGTTGTAGATGCAGTATAGCATATCATGATATTGGTTGTTAATCACTCAACAAACATCTGGGTGATAAATATCCATGTATAAAATTGTCAAAAAGGCTGTTATGTAACTGTTCTTATATCTACATATACAAAACACTGCTAGAAAGTCACTGTCAATATCAAAACAAAAACTGAAGGGTTTTCTGATGATCACTGTGTCATAGTCATATCAAAAGAGTAAGATAAAGTGTCAATCTATTCTTGGATCTGGCTACAATGGATTAATGCAGGGGCGATGATAATATTGATAGTGATCATTGCCGTTATGCTCGATAATCAACCATGTCCCATGAGCTTGTTGCATGCCCTCCTTGGAAAGCTAGTAAAAAAGAAATTTCCTTTCCTTGTAAATGTGTTGACAAGTAATAACATCAAATTGTGCTTTAAGCATGAGAACATCCTCCAGTAATGACATGAGCGTGTGCACTTAGCAAGTAGAATGTAGATTGAACTAGTCAATAACAACATGAGAATCACCAAAGACTTGTAGTTCTCTGCAACACTTTTCAAGTGTAAATAACAGAAGTAACTTTAGGATGTATAATTCAGAAATTTTATTCATGCCAGAGCCCAAACTAGATTTTAATTTGAAACAATGATCATGATTGATATAAAAAAACATCTCGCCCCACCGCATTGTCCATTTTGTACTGATCCATCAAAATATGCCCAAGGAAAGGTATGATCGATGTTCTCAGGGAGAACAGTGTGAGGTTGGATCCTTATCTTCTCGTCATGTAAAAGATTGCAGATAGCTAGAATTTGAGCCCTGATAAGTTCAATATGGCAAACAACTTCTGAAAATATCTTGCGGTTACGACCAAGCCATATACCCCAGCAGACCAAAAGAGGTAACTTTTTTAGCTTGTCAGGGGAGGCATCACTCCACCAACTGTTCTAGACATCATTAAAAGAATTACCTCTCCACTTGACTCTGATGTTTAGAGCTTGATATACCAAATCCTAGATAGTAATAGTAAAATGACAGGCAATGAACAATTGATCTATAGATTCTTTGGCACAATGACAAAGCGCACACCAAGAAGGTCTGTGGAAGGATCTAGTCATGAGATTATTACCCGTAGGAACTTTTCTTTCGAGGATACACCAATTGAAGAACCTAGTTTTTCCTAGGCTCTTCAACTTCCAGGAATGCTTTCACCACCACTTGTGCTCCTCTGGTTCTTTATCCACTTATATGAATAGATAACCTTCCTTCGGAGAATAATGACCCCTCTTTGAGTGAGTCCAAAAAAGCTCGTCTTCCATGTCTTATAACATATTATAAGAAGAGGAAAGGGTTCTGTGTAATATTCCTAATGGAAATTTTACAATGATAACAAAGTCATGCAAAGATAATAACACATAATTTTTCAAAAATGTATACATATAAAACTAGAAATACTTCCAAATCCACAAGCCGGCCAAGATTTTATTAATAATAGTGTTGTGGTACAAATGATTTGGAGAAAATGCACTTGGGCTTGCACAAGGCAAGCTAAAAGCACCAGGTGATGAATACAAGAAATCTCAACAACTATACTAGCAAGATCCTCTAGAAACTGCGTTACTGCTCCAAAACTACACTGCTGCTTAACTTCGCCTGCCGATTTTCCCACTCTAGAGTGCCCAGAAAATTCTATAAAATTATGAGAGTGCTCCTTGCCTAAAACCTAGAAAAACCCAGAAAGGGTTTGGCCTATCTCCAAGACAAAGTCGAACCCACAAAATGGCACAAATTCGCTAGCTAACTAGCAATTTACCCTGCTATAAGAATTAGGATTTCAGGTTTGAATATCGCCCAAAAAATTCTGTAAAAATATCTATAGAATCCTCTCAATAAACCCACAAAAATCAAGAAAGGGTTTTGGCTGAATCCACCATTCCCTGGTGACCCCCAATAAGTGCAAATTACCCAATTTGGTAAGAAAATGCCCCACAAAACTAATATTGTCGAATTAAGCCCAAATCCACCACTGGAAATCTCTCCCAACTTTGGCTAAATTATTCCTTGAGGAGTACCTCCAATCTCTGTCCTTTATATGTCCTCAACCTCTATTCCTCCAACCCCTGTGCATTTCCAGAAATGTATAATTTCGGCCCCAAGAATTCTCTCAACTCAACCCAGCTGAAATAACTTGCAAATATGCCCAATGGAAATTATAAATTGGGCTCCCCAAATTGCCTCACTAGGGAGACACTCGAAGTTCTCCGAAATGAGGGTGGAATTCCTGCTCGGAAATTCCTTGTGCTAAACAACACGATTGTCTTGGCTAAGCAGCTCAAGAGAACTAATGTTGAATTGTCAAATGATCAAAGATACCAAATGGAGGCCTCCAAGCTCTATTTATAATTGTTAGTCCTCTCCCTCGGTGGTCCCTACCTTCCACTCATAAAATATTACTTTGTCGCCATTCTTCATTAAAATAATAATTTCCACTTTTCTCCTACAAAATAATATTTTCTCCTTTTTATTTAATATCACAAAAATTGGCAAAGCTCCTTAGTGAAATTTGCACTCACAAAAATTGGGAACATTACATTACTCCTGCTAAAAATTGCTTGTCCTCAAGCAATATCCTGCTACTCCAAATGTTGGCCTAGTCAATTCCAGAGTGCCGAATGTGCCATTGAACCACTCCTCGTTGTTGAACATCCTGCCATTGTAGTGACGATCCCCATGTCAATAACGAATCGCCAGATTCTAATGGAATATCTGAATGATCTCCCCCTATAGAAAGCAGCTTGCCCCTAAGGGTAGATGAACCGCCAAATCCTGTTGTACCCGGATCCCATGCTAGTCTCAGAAGGGTGCCACCATGCTGACACTGCACCACTCTAACTATGACAAACTTCCCATCATGCTCAGACTGTATCTTTCCCTCTTGAAACCTGACGGTGGGATATCTTTGAAGGCCAAACTTATCCTACCTAGGTATCTCCATGATGTCAATTTCTACCCCTCCACTGTTAATCTCAATCCTGAGTAGCAACATGATAAATCTACCTCGCCATACAATGGAGGTTTCAAGTATCTCCCATGTGTCACACCCAAGGTGAACTAGATCACTCTCTCCCATGAACCTACTCATCATAGAATGGAGTGTCTTTTCAATCAACTCAATCCTTGGATCCCATAACCAGACTTGCTGCAACATAGCTCTAACAACTGTTGGAATCTGTTTGTTCCTCATCCCTAATCCCTGCATGAAACTGACATATAGGCCCCATATATCATGAACTAATCTGATGCATGCTAAACTGCCCTGTGCTTGCCATTGCATAGTACCGATGACTATTGGAAACCACATGTGCCAAATAACTACCCCCTGAAGGCAGCAAATAGATGGGTATCTGACACTCGCAATTGACTCAATGTATGCAGACCCATCCCACTCTTTCCAACCATCACCACTGAGTCTACCATCTAGCCTCTCGATAGTGTGCCAATACACTGTTTGGAGGTCAGACACATACTAGAAAGCTGCCTCAATCATACACGGTATCCTCTACTCACGCATGGTCCTAACATGCCCTGTGGAAAGAGTGACACATGTCTCCCTCGTGACTTGCTCCCAAGGCATAAGCTCATTGATGAATGATATTCCACCCCTGCATATGGTCACATCATCCCCCAACCTGTGGTTGTCAACTCATGCACCGACCCAATGCCACCAATGAGAAGTCTTTCCCCTAGTGTGTTGAGTGTCATCCCAATATCTTGGGTGAGCTCCATTTCCCCAGCTGCTCATGCCCAGTGTGTCAAAGGACAACATCCAAATCGTCTGTGCCTGTAAGTGATGTATAAGAAGAAAATCATGTGAGTCCCCATGGATAACATCGAGTATCGCTCATCTATGTCCTTATCGATCCTGGGTGAAGTACACCCAAAGGTATGCTCGTGTCTCCGTCCATAAGTCTCCTTGGAGGTAACCCTCCAAGACCTCGCTATGCAGTACCATATGCCCCTACATCCCATCGAGTATCCTTATAGTCCTCAAATTGGCATTGTACCCTACAACCTATCCTTGTACACCACTAGATACCCCATGTTACTGATGTACCATCCTGTACTGTCTCGTATCCTGCTTGTGTCACTGTATCTGGCTCTCCCCACGTGTACACAATGCGATGTGAGTCACTCAATGCAAGCCAACATGCTACATCAAACAACCATGCATCTCCATGCTCCTTTGCAGGCCACTACTTATCACTAGATGCTAGGTTCTAAAATTGGGTCTGTATGCATCAGGTCACATCCCTCTGCATAAGACTAGACTCTGCAGCATATCCTTGTGCACCCCTGGGTACCACTGCCTACTGTAGTACCACCCTATATCATATGCCATCCTGCATGTGCCAACACATCCACCACTCTTCTAGTAATCCCTCCATGATGTGGGCTACATCTCCCCATCTTCCCTGAAAGACCTGAGCGATCTGACTCCTCACATGCCAATGGGAATGACGCTATTGTGTCTATCCACAGTAGCTCCAATGTCCAATATACCAATGAGAGAGAACTGTCTCCATGTAATGCCCCATTTGCTGGTCTGCCAATGCCACCTCCTCCTACCAACTCTTGCTAGGGTAGGCTAATCAACCTGTGACTCCATACACAATCAATATGCCATGACAACTCATGAAATCTGCCCTACTCCTCTGCCAATCCATCTTGTCACTAGTGTTGTCAGGAACTCTAAAGGGGATATGAAAGGTTGTGTGCACCCAACCACCGATTCCATCACGTAGTTGTTACCATGACCTACCGACTCCACGATGTGATGGAGAATCCCACCTAGATCTTAGCAACAGTATGGCCCTCAAGCCCCCCTAGTAATCCACAACCTCCGTTGAGCTGTGGCCATGGATGCATCTAACCTCCTAGCCAGCTCCACCAAATACAAACTCAATATCTCTCACCATCCAACCCTAAGGGAAGGATCGAGAGCATAAACTCCCATACATGGAACTAACCCTCCATCCTGCCAAGGATGCACCCTACGCAACTCATGTCGCCTCATCTCACCATCCTGGTCAACACATAAAATATGTCGAGGTGACTCTGCCTCTCCCTCTCCAATGTGTAGTGGTAACCTGCTAGTGCTATCGACCTGTAATGTTTGAGTAGGGTTTCCCATCGCTCCGATGTGCACTCCAAATGAACCATTAGGGAACCCAACCGTTCCCCAACGTGAGTCAATTTGGCCGCTGACTCAACACAAACTGCTCTTCTACCCTCCAACTCCTCATTCTGTTATATAATTGCCTCTCACACTATCGTGGCCTTCTTCTCAATGCTAGAAGGCTAGCCTGTAACTAATGAAACTATGGAGGGTGGTTATCCTCTGTAAACTCAGTCACCGCTCTGGACCCCTCCGCCTCTTTTGGTACCTCCTCAATGACAAGTATGCCTCCAGACACCTCATCAACCTGTTGTGGGCAGCCATCATCTAGAAACTGGGTCATAGCACTAGGTACCTCATCAACTGTTGGCATCTCATTAACAGATGGCCCTCCAAGTGTATGCTCTACTCTCTCAACTAAGGTGTCAGCTGGAGCTACCAAAGAGGCCTCCAACAATGGTGACTCCTGTGCCACACCGAGTATATTGATGTGTCCCTCACCATCCTGCATGTCCTCCTACTCAACCTCCTCCTCGAGCTTCAAACATATAAATCCCGGTCTCCACCAGTAGAAATTCCTCCTGGTCTCATCCTCTAGCTTTCCTTGTCCTATGCACTCCCTTTGAGGGGGTTTGGTGTCCTTTTGGTCAAATCTCTCCACAAGCCTCTATGTGAACTCTTTGTAAGATGTGATACATGCATGACCCAAAGGGATCAACCCTCGGTACCACCATTCCATACCATCTCCATCCAAGTGTAAAGTGGCATGTCTAATAGCATCTACCTCCCTCATGGGGTTTAGCTGGAAATTTGTGTCCAATTCTTGTACCTATTTTCTGACAGAACTCTTAGCTGAACCATCAAAGTAGGTGAGGGTCATTTTTCCCTCAATGATAGTCACTCTCCCTTGAGCCATGGGTTTGTCTATAGTTGACCCATCACAATGCATACATGCCCAAATCTTCCATGATCCTGATGGATACTCCACAACTGGCCAAGATCATGCTCTGATACCACTGTAATATTCCTAATGGAAATTTTGCAATGATAACAAAGTCATTCAAAAATAATAACACGTAATTTTTCAAAAATGCATACATATAAACTAGAAATATCTCCAAATCCACAAAATGGCCAAGATTTTATTAATAATAGTGTTGTGGTATAAATGAGTTGGAGAAAATGCACCTTGGCTTGCATAAGGCAAGCTACAAGCACCATGTAATGAATACAATAAAGCTCAACAACTATAATAACAAGCTCCTTTAGAAAATTGTGTTGCTTCTCCAAAACTGCACTGCTGCTTGACTTCACCCCCTGATTTTCTCACTCTAGAGTGCCCAAAAAATTCTATAAACTTGGGAGAGTTCTCCTTTCCCAAAACCTAGAAAAACCCAGAAAGAGTTTGGCCTATCTCCAAGCCAAAGTCGAACCCACAAAATGGTGCAAATTCCCTAGCTAACTGGGAATTCACCCTGTTATAAGAATTAGGATTTCAGGTCTGAATATCACTCGAAAGATTATGTTAAATTATCTATAGACTTCTCTCAATAAACCCACAAAAATATAGAAAGGGCTTTGGTTGAATCCACCAATCCCCAATGACCCCCAATAAGTGCAAATTGCCCAATTTGGCCAGAAAATGCCCCACAAAACTAATACTGTTGAATTAAACCCAAATCCACCACTAGAAATCTCTACCAACTTTGACTAAGTTCTCCCATGAGGAATACCTCCAATCTCTGACCTTTATCTCACCTCAACCTCTATTCCTCCAACCCCTGTGCACTTACAAAAATGTAGAATTTATGACCCAAGAATTCTCTCAAGTCAGCCCAGCTGAAATAACTTGCAAATATGCCGAATGGAAATTCTAAACTAAGCTCCCAAAATTGCCTCACTAGGGAGACACTTGAATTTCTCTGAAATGAGGGTGGAATTCCCGCTCGAAAATTCCTTGTGTTGAACAACATAATTATCTTGGCTAAGCAGCTCAAGAGAACTAATGTTGAATTTTCAAATGATCAAAGATACCAAATGGAGGCCTCCAAGTTCTATTTATTATTGCTAGTCCTCTCCCTTGGTGGTCCCCACCTTCCACTAATAAAATATTTCTTTGCATCCATTCTTCATTACAATAATAATTTCCACTTTTCTCCCACAAAATAATATTTTCTCCTTTTTATTTAATATCACCAGAAATTAGCAAAACTCCTTAGTGAATTTTGTACTCACAAAAATTGGGAACATTACATTATGATGTAATCTCTCCAATATCGGTGCCATTGCATAAGAATATTCAGATTTTGTGTTGACAACCAACTCCGTACCAAGATCATGGAATTTTCTTGATCAACAATCTGGTCAATGGTGTGCTTGCCATGATCAGTCAAGAAAGCCACCAGATCTAGTGGAAGAATATGCTAACTATTGCTACCCGACTAAGGGTTAGTACTAATGCGGACCTATGATCCTGAGCCAATTTTCCAAGCAAGACTAGAACCAATGATGTGAAATGTGTCAAGAATGGCATTCCATATTGCAGAGACATTGACTTGGTTTTTGTTCTGTAGACATATCCTTTGGTTCACAAAGAGAGGGTGTCTATATTTTTTTGTGACCCCCTGAGTCCATAAGTTGTCTGTGGAAAGTAATATCTAGTTGCTTTTGGTAGCAAGGGCTTGAGAGAAGCTAAAAATATTTTTGAGGCCACATCCTCCCCATTTTTTTGGTAGGGAAATCTTGTCTCGTTTGACCCATGCAAAAGTTTTGCCTTCCTTAGTCCCCCTCCATAAGAACTTGCAACAACATTTTTGTATCTTGCTCAAGATGCCTTTGCGAATCCATGACAATGACATCCAATACACAGGAATGGCTTCTAAAACAAACTTGATGAGGAAGAGTCAACGAGCTCTCGAGAACCACCTGTGACTCCATGAGCTGAGCCTTTTTTCAATTCTAGCTATTAACCACATCTAATCAACTTTCTTATAGTCCATGGGCTTAAGATGGAAACCGAAATATTTAAGGCCTTCTTTGAAGTTGATATACTAGAATGGAAACTGATCGAGTGCATAAGTGATATCTGCTAGAGAGAAACCAGTGGAAGATAGAGTGGGTTTCAAATGATTAACATCCATTCTAGTGGCTATACAAAATAAATTAAGGATACCTTTAAACACATCAATATCATGGTGAGAGCCATCCAAGAAGATGAGGACATAATCAACAAAGAGTAGGTGAGTTAAATTGATGTATGTTCGACCTACACTCCAATCAGATTCCTCCTTCTCTTGGACTCCCTAACCATTCTGTTGAGTCCTTCCGTGATCAAAAGAAAGTGTTGAGGAGATAGTGGGCATCCTTTTCGTAAGCCTCGGTCAACAAGGAATAAATATGATGTAGCACCATTGATTAAAATTGAAAAGGTGGTGGAAGAGATACAACACATAATCCAGTTGATAAAATTGATGTTGAATCGTAAGTGTGTGAGCAACATTCGGATATACAACCAATTTTCTTTGTTGAAAGCTTTTGATAAGTCAATATTTATTATCATACCTTTCCAATTTTTGATTTTTATGTTGTGTAATCCTTCTTGTGCAACACCAATAGCTTTGTGTATATGTCTCTTATCCAAAAGGGAAAATTGTTCATAGGAGATGTGTTGGGAGAGGATGGGTCGAATGATGTTGGAAATTATTTTAGCTACGATTTTGTAAATAAAATTACAAAGCGAGATGGGTCCAAAGTCATTGAATGAGGGTAATGAAGGCTGTGTTAAAAGTGTATCATAAAAAAAAAGTGAAAAAACAAAAGCTCAGTAATATTTCTATAAGTATGTGCAATAGATATAAACAACAACTCAATACTTAGTTGAGGCTTGTAGAGGAATTATGTATTCATTGGAATTTAAAAATTATATATGCTATATATTAAAGTACTTATTTTATTTTCAATTTTAAAAAATTGAACAAATAAATATTTGTTATTATTCAGATAATAAAGATGACATATTATGTTGAAAATATGACTTTTGAAAATAATGGTTGTATCGTTCATCCACACCTTCCAGTGAACTTAGCCACAACAATCTCTAAGACCATGGCAGTAGGAGGACCAATGCAAAGACACCCACAACAATCCTTAAGACTATGCCCATAGGAGGATGAGGGAAAACATGTTGAAGTTTCATACAAAGAGGCTATGCAATTCATGTTGCCTTTCTAAGGAAACAAGTGGGGGTAATTTGTTTTGCATGTCCAAGGAAATATAAGACAATGGAAACATGAAGAGGGAAAAGACTTTGGAGTTTTAAAAGTCAATTGTAGCCATTAATTCAACATCTCGAAGGAGCTAAATCATTTGATGGAAATAACTAGAAGGAGTAAGAATAGAAGAAAACACATCTAGAAATCTTGTAATCAACTGAGAGATTATATTTTGAAAGGATGATTCAGATTGGATCATTATATTTTTTTTTCATCCATATCATTGATGTTAGAGTGGAATAAGTGGAGGAATCAATTCATGGGACTATAATTGCCGACGAGACCTAGTTTGGAAAAACGAGGTTTGATACCTTTTGGTAGCATTTTGAGGCATCAAAGACATTGTTTTGTGGTAAAAATTTGTTGCTTCAATGCAACACCATTTTTTCATATTCTACACATAGAGATCTTTCCAATGGCATAAGAATCACCTCAATCAGAGTCTACATGCGAAAGTTATAACACTCAGAAGTTGACCTTCTTGTTTTCACCACCATAATTTGAGAGGATGCCTCATCAAACTCCATTATTCATGGAAAAGGGGCTAGCCACATGATTATGATGGAGAATAATCTAGAAGAATCCATATTATAACTTTTTTTAAGAGTTGAGGTAGTCAAACCTAACCACTAGTAGGCTATCAGGTTGTGTTGTAATTAGGCCATTAGGAGGAAAAGCGAATTCTATTCTTTTTGAGTGCATTTGTTCCATAGATGAGAAAAAATAGCTGAGAGGGATAGGAAATAGAGCACACAAAGAGGATTTGTACACTATAAGAGCCCATGGGCCATAGGTCATACTTCTTTCCACTCACGACCATTTTCTATTTAGAGAAAGAGAGCAGAGTGACCTCACCTTCTAGTTGGTTTTTCTCCCAAAAGGGTTTCCTTGGTCATATATTGTGTCAAATCGTGGCTTGTGAGTTTTTATTTTGGTGTTCTCCATTTTATGCATAATTTAATTTGCACGCATATGCAATTAATAGTAATCTACAAATCCATAAATCTAAAGAGCAATAAAACCTTAATAGTTTATATTTTAAATATAGTTTTATTAGATCTATTGTGACGAACTGTCCACTGGAATTATCAAGCTCCTAAAATGTCTTATTTTTGTCCATATAACACCCTCACAATTCCCTTGTTTTACCAGTCTTGAAGCCTTTGTCTAGTATCTCCATGCTCTTTTTGATGCAATCTTGAGGATTTGAGTATAAGTTTCTTATTGCTTAAAATTTGGTAGGTAAACTTCTAATTTGATCAAAATTCCCTCACTTACTATGTTTTTCAAGGTTTATAACTTTTATAAGTTATTGGCCAAAGTGGCTGTAACTCTTATACTCATCTTGGATTCCTGCACTCATCACGGGATTTCAGCACTAGTTAAGGAGTTCATGCACCACAGTTAAGGGCGCATAGACTATTAATTATTAGAGTTAGCCACAAGGACTAGCGGCCAACTTTCAGGTCAAGTATTTTTGAAAAGATCATACAAAGCGAGATTGAAGGATGGAGCATGCCTACCTTCTCAATGTAGTCAAAATAAAATTTGAAGAAGAAGAAAATGTTTACTAAAGAAACCCTTACATAGTGGACCATATATTTTTGATTAAACAATGGCCTTACCATATTTCTATTGATGGTAGGTTGTTGTGATCTATTTCTGATTTTTCTATGTACATGATTGGCTCCATTATAGCCATATTTGTAATTTAATCTACTATATAACTTGAGTCATGGTTTAGAGATAGGTTAGAAATGCTATGGTAGTGTTATGTTGTTAGTTTGAGATTTGGTATCGCTCTTGATCAACTAGGTCTGTATCACTAAGCTCATTATGTATTGAAAAAATGAACTTCAATAATATAAGGTCAATGGCATGTTCTTCTCCATTCTTGTCCTTTTATACAATGATATATTTCGTTATGTAATTTAGTTTCGTTTTAAGAGGGTGCAAGATGGTTGGTCAAGGTCCAACCAACCTAGATCGACACACCTCCATTAGATTAGTATTGTGTGGCTTGTTTACTTCACTGGATTCATTGGATTCATTGCAGTGTGTTTACATCAACAATTTGTTTTCATTTATATGTGCTCTGGTTCAATTTACCTTTATGCTATGTCCTTTTCAAATATTTTCTTCATATTTCGGGTTGTGGTTATTCGGTGCATAGATATGAAAGGTCCAATATCACCATAAGTACATGCAATGCCTTTGTTTCTTCCATATAAACTGGGTTGTGCAAATCAGATCCATGGTATAATCTTCTTTTGTATATGCTCAGTGGCAATAAATATTTAATGTGAGTTTGTCTTTTGGGTATTGGTAAATTTCAAAATTAAAATGTTCTAAGAGTCACAGTGGGTGATTATTAATGTTAAACTAAATCTCATCTAAAGCTCTTGAGTCATTGTAGCCTCAAGATCTGAAGCTATCTCGACTTAGTTAAAAGCCCCTATCTTTGTGTGAGCGTAGCAAATCTGAGGCTACTAAAACCCTATATCACTTCAATAAAAAACTAGGCTATGTATGATAACTTCAGTGTGTAATAGCATATCTTCTGATCTTGTTGGTGAATATCAATTTTTCTTTGTAAGATATGAAGCATATTCATCAAAATAAGCCCTGTTTCTCTCATTGAGCTATAAAGACCTATTGACACCTCTGGTTGCATAACATAAGTGTTGGAGCATTATTGTTCTGTAATTATATCATTCAGAGTGAAAATATTTGTATTTGATTGATTTAACTATAAATATTGCTCGTTTTTTGTTTTGATTCCCATAGTTTGTATGTTTGGAAAAGTGACTGGTGTACATGTATAGTAAACATGTGTGGGACTAACAGTTGTTGAGTGCAGGAAAGCTTGTTGGGAGAAGTTTGATTATCTAAAGTTTTGATTACATTGTTGGTAATTGAACATTATTTTACATTCTCAGATATGTATAATTTCTTCTTTCTTATGAGCTTCTTGCATTAGAAATAAAATTTCCCAAATTTATTGTTTGAGTGCCTTTCAAAGTTTGAAGAAGAGATAATATAGAGTGTGATTATTTCTTGCATGTGCACAATAGATGTTTGCAACAATTGATTGATACACTACAAACAAGTTGAAGCCATACTTTTAGTTTTCTATTACGTGCACATATTAGAATAGAGAATAGAGGATAGTGCAAGAATCTTAATAGTGCTTAATTTTACCTTGAGATATCTATTTGACATTGGTTTAAGATGGTCTAGGGCTTGTGTGTGTTTCTATAAGAACTTTGGTTCATTTAGATAGTCTGCAATTTTAGTTTGTTCAGTGGGTTAAAGAGCGAAGTGAACAAAACCCTAGTTGATTACTTGTTAGTTTGTTTTAATAAAGTTGCCAAGCTTAGTGTAGGAATTGAATTGGGAGTTTTATATATTATTTCCTAGAACTTAGAAGATTGCTAATACACATTTTAGAATAAGGAGTGATTTTGTAGAATTCCTAGGATCTTTTGGCATTTCTAGTGTTATGCCTCTAAGCTTACGAGCTGTGGATGACATTAAGTGTTGGTTTGTTAACACATTCAAATAACTACAACCAAAATTTTGGCATTGTTTCTCAGGAGGCACTAGGAGAGATTCTGGTAAATTCTTGATTGATTTCTTTCTCATGAGTAGAGGTGAGTTCTATGTTATTTTTTTAGCATGTGTACTTCTATTGCTATTTCCTTTAGGAGGTGTTGATGGTGCTGGAGATCTTTCAACCAAGGGGTTCTCCTCGATGTGAAGTCCAAATTAGAACCCACATCATTTGGAATAGGAGCCTCATATGGAGTATTGGCCTAACTTCCATATATTCTTATAGATTTGCCTTGGCTTAAGCTATCAACAAGAGAGAGAATCATGTATGTGCCTTTGCAAAAAGAAAGTAAGTGTGCCTGGTGAATGTTTGGTTGCAGGCGTATCAAGGTTCTTCTACAACAGAGGGAGGAAAAGTGAGTCTCTAAGAGAGAGGTAATAATACCACCCTATTAGAGGCACACGCAAGTGAAAAGAGAATCACCTAACATCAAGTAGAATAGCCCACATAGATGCAACAAGTTTTACAACCATTATAACACATTTTCAATAAGCTAAGCACTAAATAAACGAAATAGTTCAACTACTTTCGTACAAGTGAAAGCAAGCATGAATCATAAACATTCACAGAAAAATATTACAAATATTCACAATCCATGAATGTAAACATGTTGGTCATCAAACTTCAAGTATTAAGTAAAGGTCCCAAGATACATGAATACAACGAACATCACTAGCTCCAATAGTGGAGCATTAGAGCCAGTACTTGCTCCCCAAAAGTACTGACTTTGTCTGAATGATGCCTTATGGGAGAAGACAAAGTGAAAATTCTTTTGCAAGAATAATGAGGGTGTATATATAAAAAATGGGGCGATCCTTCACCTCCCTTATGAGTCTTGGACTACCCTCATGAATGTTTGAATTCTCATGACTTTTCGACTTCCTACATGACTCTTCACATTACATAGATGACTCTTGGACTTCCACTTTACGTTACATTTTCCAATATTAATCCATGAAGTATGTGGCACATGATAGCTCATGACACGACATGAAATGACACTCATTACATGGACTGCATGGTGACATGGCAATGTCAAGTCACTTTTTTCTGTTGCTTTCTTTGTGTCTTCTTGAAATGATGGTGCATGTTCTTCTTCTTCCTCCTCCTTGTGACTTGAAGGTAAGGAGTCTTCAATGTGGTCTTGATATTACATATTGTGTTATAATTTAGTGTTCCTTCATCTTCTTTCCTGATGATCATCTTATCTCCTCTTATCCTTAGGTGTCTTCTAGCACGGTCTTCTTCTCCATCTCCTTAATCATCATCCTATCATGACATAATAGAATACCTGTGACTGCAATCGACCCATGACAAGATGACATCAATATGATAAACCCCTAGCTTAATATTCTCTTTGAAATAACTTGTTAGGTTGGAACTGGTGATTAGTTGAGTGAATGACTTAGGGATTGCGCAGTTCCAGAGGCCAAGGTCTGGGACTGAGGCTTGAGACTGCACAATGTGCAGTTCAGGATGACCAAGTCAAATGATTGCGTAGTTAAGGGACTCAAGGAATCATGATGGAGGCTTAGCCTTGAGACTACACAATCCATAGTTTTGGAGGCCTAGGCAGAGGGATTGCACAATTGAGGGACTCAACGACTCAAGCTGGAGGCTTGAGTCTTGAGACTGTGTAATGTGTAGTTCTGATGGCCAGGGTTGAGTGAATGTACACTTGAGGGATTCAAGGAGCTATGTTGAGGGCTTAAGCACTGAGTTTTCCCATTGCGCAGTGCTGGAAGGACAGGGAGGTCAGGTGATTATGTAATTTCACAGTTCAGGAGCTCAATATTGAGGCTTGAGGACTGATGCAATGCTCAGTTTAGGCATGGATGGAGGGAAAGATTACACATTTCTGGAGATCAAGGGATGGGCTTGAGCACTAAGATTACATAGTGCACAACGTTGGGAGGAAGAAATTGCTCATTGCACAGTGCCAAGAGACAAGGCTGTTGTTTGAGAGATGATACTATGAAATGCGCAGTTAGGGCTACCTAAAGGAGGCAAAGTGGCTCAATTAGAGAGTTTTCTCAATTTGATTATGTATTGGATGAGTGAGAGGAAGATAGGCAAAAACATGACTATGAACATGACCACACACTTATATCACATGATGGCACAACATGGAACACTTAGAACACCTGAAAAACATCCCTTCCTTAATGCAACAAGTTTGTGATGACCTACACCAAGTACGACACCAAAGAGACACTTTGCGGTGACCGTGATGAAACTTGTTTGACAGTGCTTGAAACGTTGGAAACGAGTGCAATACCTATTTACATGTTAATACCAACTTATTTACACAAAGGTTACCCCTTGAAACCACCAAAACTAGATTTCATCCATTGTGTGACACTCCATATGCTAAAAGATGACATTTACTATATGAAGAGAAAAGTGCGAACGACACTTGCGATATGCAAATGACAGTGAAAGAGACACATGCCAGAGTGAAGATAACATGAAGAAAACACTAATGAAAGTGAAATCGACAGCCGAAAGCATGAAAATGACACTTGCAAAAGCGAAGGTGTGCAAAAGTGATAGTTTGAAAAACTCACCAAAATAGAAGTACAAATGTAGCCAAAAGTGAGGGATTGTCAATGACAGTGCGCACCGGATATTGACATGGGTTGAACATTACACAGACATTGTCTTGATGAACTGTGTTATGCTTGTTCAAGCTTGTGTAAAAGAATGCACTTATGAACTTTTTGTGAATTGAGCATGTGTGAGCAAGTGACTTCGACCGATCAAGAAGACCACGAAATGACTGATCAAAAGGTACACAGTAGGCTCCAAAATTAAAGTGTAGGTAAAATTTTGGAGTGTGTTTGTGACAATGAAAACACTTGGTGAAAAACTGGTATAACTCCAACTTCTCTACCTTGGTCAATTATTTTGTGCAGGGCCTAGTTCTTGAGGGAGTATTGATTCATCGTTCACATTACCATGGCTTCCAAACTTACCCCATGCATAAACATAGTACCCTTCATTCCTTTACTCAGTTAAACATAAACACAAGATCAATGATCACACAATGTTTCAAATCATGAAAGGGTAATGAAGTTCGCGAGTTTTTTATTTTCAAAGTATAGTTATTGATCTTTTGTGTTGCTCCACTACCAACAGGCCTACACATTACCCCGACGAAGTCACTTCGGGGACACAAACATTTCTCTGCTACCAGCAGGCCTGGAAAGTACCCCGATGGAGTCACTTCAGGGACACAAACATTGTTCAGCTTCTAGTAGGTCTAGACAATACCCCGACAGAGTTTCTTGCTTCACCTCTTTGCGTAGGAAGTCTTTCTCTTCTTTCGCCTTTATTTATTTATTTTATATAGGAATGTGCATCGACACTTATTTATTTTATGGGCAAAAGAGGGATCCTGAATTATTAAGAGTAGAAGAGGTTGTCCCTTTAGATAAGCATATATAAAATCTTTGATATTAGTTTTCTCATTTATATTTTCCCCTTGTTCTTCTTTACTTGATCATATAATCGTGGAAAATATCGAAACATAAAGAAAACAGTGTAGGCATAAGGTTTCCAGAATAGACACAAATATCATGGTTTGACACAAATCTTTCCTTACGAAAGTATCATATTTTCAGTTAGAACATCATCAACCAGAATGTGTAACCAAGATAGAGAAGAGGGACTAAACGTTCGCCAAATGTTGGAGTGTCACAAAGCCCTTTTTTATTTTTCCACATTGCCTTTCGAGCCCCAATGGCACACCCTTCATGCAACATAACAAAAAATAAAATACATGACACAATAAGAAAGTAAAACTAAAGTGCAAGAAAAAGGAGGCTAAACCAAATATGATGCAAGACAAAAGTAAGAAAACATAAGAAAGACTAAGGATAACAAGTACAGGAAGAGTGCAGGAGAGGGGAAACTAGAATTTAGCTAGTCCTACTCCTAACCTAACATTTAGATGGTCAGGGTCAAGTGTACTGAAATTTCCAGTGAAGCCATCGTAGTTGTTTCCGTCTCGCATTCAAAAAAATACGAGCAATTAAAAATAAATATAAAACAATGTGCAATGGAAAATTTAAGAGCTTGAATAACTTGCATAAAAAATTGAAGGTCTTTCCTGTTAGCAGAAAGATATGTCATAGCCACTACTTCTACCCAACTTGCGATCTTACCTTTTTAATGAAAATTATACATAGAAAAACCTCGAAAGCTTCTTGTGAATGCACCTTCATATGTGCCATCCCTTTTAGCAAGCATGGGGAAAGACTGAAACTTGTTATTAGCAAAAATGATTGCTAAGTAAGATGCCTCCATGCAATCATATATTGGATCATGAACTTTGAAACAATCCTCTTGAAAACCCTAAAATATTTGAAAAGATGAATTTGCAATTAAAAGAACAAGATTAGGATGAGAATCTTGTAAGGGAAAATAAATCTGATAATATTCAGAAGGCTTGTCAAGATAGTGAAGGCCTGACATAACCATAAACAAGGCTGAAGTGCCTCAACTACTTGACAAGTATCCAAATAGTGAGATAAACCATAGATATTAATCGATGTAAAACAATTGTCATCAGATATATTGGTGCGAAAATGATAAAATTAATGACAATTACTATTATGATCCGATGTGTTAGCTTCCTGCTGCAGCAGGTTATTCATATTTCATGACTGGCATTTTACATGCCAAATATGTCGTACTTTGCCTGCTGCAATGCTCCATATTTGTTTAAACAGTCTCCAAGTGAAGAAGGCTACCTCAAGTTCATTCAATTGCCTTCCAAATTTTGTTAAGTTATCCCGGTATCGCCATTTTTCGGTTAAAGGGAGGTCCAAACAGCTTAACCTTGGTCTCCCTAGGTTTAAATTTCCTGTTTTAGAATATAGAGATTGTAAATCTGTCCAAACAGTTTAATCTTGGCAGATTCTTAGATAGGTAGAGGAGCAGAGGAGCCCAACAGCTTAATCTGGGCCCTGGAAGAAATAAGGGTAGTATGTAGATAGGAAAGCATCAAAAGAAAAATGAATGATGGGTTTGCAAGTCTAAGTGCATCCCCAAACAAAAGAAGAAAAAATGCTAGGTAAGTAGGCTGGGTAGGTAGTTCTGAGGTTGTTGAATCCTAATTGCTGACCAGTTCCAGGTTTTCAGGTGTCATATCATTCAGGACACAATCAGCAAGAATTTGTATGCAAGAAGCTCAAAAGGGGTATAACTAACTCCCCTTCTCTGTTTTCCCCAATCATTAACTAACTTCCCCAAAAGAGGTCAAGATCTGCTTGACACCTCTTAGTTTCCATCATCTTCATGACACTGGCTTGAGTAAAGATATGCTTTACTCAAAGTTGTTCCATACTTTCTCTTAAGCATGGTTTTGCCCCCTTGTAACAGCCTAAGGTCTCATGAACTTAGCGCTTTCTTACCATCTCCATATTAACCACTAACATTATTATTTAGCTCCCTACTCTTCCCATCCCCTTATTAATATCAAGTAAAATCCCCCTACGTAATATCCCCCCTCCTGGTTGAAAAATAACCATAAGTACCCCCGGGAATTGCTCAGTTTATCTGAAACTTAGCAAGAACCCTTGACCTCCAACACCATCTCCCATATACAATGGAATCCTTCCAAAGTATAAGATCCCTCTGAGGTAATCAGACCCCTTCCGAAACTTCAAATGCCCTTTGCACCCACTCACTTGCTCTTTCCTCCCAAAACTTACACTTCATAGAACCCTAAAGCCAGATCACATCGCAGCATCGCACTTTCATCTCCATACAAGTTATCATCCATTCGTCACCACCCGACGCGATATTGTGATATCGGCGGTCGGCGGTCACAAGCGCCGAATGTCCAACTCAAGCACCCTCCGTTCCCCACCGATGCGATATTGCGATCGCATCGGAGTTTCTTCATCGCATTACCTCCAGTATCAGCACCTCACCACGTCGCTCTGTACCAGGGACCCACCACAGCTGACGTCATCCGCCGTACAGCCGACGTCAGTGGCCAGAAAGCCGAAACTTCGCGCAGGAAGAAAAATCGCACTTCGGAGCTCCAGAACAAGAAATAGAGGCAGTTTTCGATGCGCGATTAGCGCGAAGCACTAATCGCGCATCGCTACGCCATTTCGAGGAATCTTCCAAAAATCTTCTGATTTCTTAGCCCATTGCGTGCCGAAAAACCCGAAAATCGCCTGATCGTGCCAAAATGATCCGGTTTAAAGATAGCAGCAGATCAATGACAGAATTTAAAGTGTATCAGATCAAGTCATCAAGCTTCAAGTGTGTCAAAGAGTATCAGTTGACGACGGAAGCCATCAATGTAGCGGCAAAGAGTATCATTGAAAATCTTGAGGAGTGGCCCAAAGCAGGACAAAATTTAATATCTTCCAGCAGATTCATAGAAAGAGGGCGAAACCACTTGAAGCTCTCAAATCATAATTATTGCACATTTAATTCACACCAGAGCCGAACTGCAGTTCTCGAAGCACAATCATTCCAGCAGCACCGCATCTAGCCCCCAAGGGCCACCTCGTCACCTGTTCCGATTCAGCTACCCCCAGCGCAGCCAAAAAGATTTACTTGCATTTAATTCTAGCAACACTTAGAATTTTGAAGAGTTTTCTAGCAGACCTGTCTAGCTCACTTGTAATGATGTCTTTCCGATATTTTGCTTATAAATACCACCCTAAGCAATGTTGTGAGGGGTTGGTTGGTTGGTAGTAGTTGTTGGTCAGTCTTCTTTCCAGCATTGTCTCCGAGCAGAGACTCGCACTGTAACTGTTATAATTTCCATAATCAAATATTGCTGAAAGCATGGATTGCGAAACTACTTGATGTTTCCTCTTGGTCAAGGAATGATTACGGAAGTCCTGTGCCTCTACATGATCCAATAAGTGTTCCTCTCCTCTGTTAAATTTTACGTTTTTTTTACCATCGTTCCGCCATTCTAAATTGCAGGAAAAAAGAATAGCTTAAGATTTGTTTCATTACACCTTAAGTTCAATTTCTACGTTTCTCAATGTTTTCTTCAGAAATAGTTATGAGCATGTATTCTTAAATGATCTTGTTTACGTTGTTTCTTTCACATATGAGTGCATGTCTTAGGAATTCTTAACTGCTCCTGGATCCCATTCATCCATTTCTCCTCTTTTTCAGCATGATGAAATGATTCTCCTTTGCCTTTCATCCCTGATGTCCATTCCGTACTTTCAGCAGACCAATAATTGTATCCTGTGTGGCTATCCCGCTCCGTATCCCCTTGTGACCAAGAAAACGCTTGCAAGCCTCAATCTGTGACTCCATGCCCAATGGTTCGAAACTTATCACACCTTACCTTGCCTCTTTCCTCGAGAATCCTACCTCCCATCCAATCACAAACAACACTCCCTTGAAGTCATAAAGCTAGCCTAAAATCATCAACTAAGGTTGAATCATAAGGAGAGAGCCCTCTCCGATTGTAGGTGGGCTAGAACCTGTAATCCAAAGATTGGTTTGTGGTTACCTCAGCCGTATCCCTATTTAGGAGCACTAGGGACAACCTGAGTGATAACACGATGGACCATTTGTGGCATGGGATTCTTGGTTAGAAGGAAACACACAATAACTCATGCGTTCATTAGCACTCAAGAGGTGCATTGAAGAACACTATTCACGATATAACACACAAGAAAAACCAGGAGTTGTTTATTATGAAATGAATATGATAAACATGATTCTTGTAGCCAAAGATGATATTTGAAGTGATCAACTTCACAATCCCATGACTCTATCAGAGATACACATTGAAAAACCGATTTTGATACAAGAGTCCTACATGGAGATAAATAATTTGAGATAGAATCTTGAATCTAATAAAAAACCGAATCTCGGAAATTCGAAAGACTACATCCGAAATACAAACATCTTTCAAGAAGGAATTTAGATAGAGTGAAACCATGCAAGGAAAAGGATTTTGTGAGAGAAACTATATATGCCTTAGTTTAGGTACTATACTAGAGTTGCAAGATCTTGACATAACCATCAACAAAAGTTGAAGTACCTCATCTTCTTGGAAAGTCCCATAACTCTCAGGGATTGTAAAATCGCATTTTGAAGATTGAACCAGATCATGCACAGTGTAAGGATAACTACCACCATTGATTTCAATAATACCACTATTGACCAGATGGAAGCCATCTTTGTCACTGATTTGATCAGATTTTACAACTTCAACAACCCGATTACCCAAGTTGAAAGATTCTTTTGATGGCAAATCCGAAGAGTATGAATAAAGGAAAGTTCCTAAGCAAGCTGATTTGAAGAGTTGCCTTCATGCAAAACAAGAGATGATGAGGGATGGAAATAATCTTAATGATTTGATTTTTTTCTTTTTCATCATGGATAACCTCACTACATTGTGTCAATTGAGAAGTTAACTCATTAGGTGAAGAAATTAAAGAGCAACAAGTATCCTCATCGCAAGTTGATGCACCACAAATGGCATAACACAAGGGATAATGAGATGAAGAGGAAGTTTCCATAAGAGCATATTCTTCAAGAAAATTAGATTCTAGATCTAAACCTTTCAAATCAAAATCTTCTGAAGTAAATGAAAGATTTTTTGATGCACTTATGAATTCATCATCACATACAAAAACATAGTCATCATCATCAGAATGATTGTTTCCCAAGACTTCAAACTGATTAGGTAAGTAAATTCCATTTGATTTAGCACCGAGATTTTTAGATTAAAAATAAACCAAGGATGGAAGAGCACTATCCCAACATGGGGAATTTTGAAAAAGAGAAGAATGGTCAATGGTCTCTTCACTTTCCTATGCCTCTACCTATGTAATGGGATTTCCTTGTAGTTGATCGCAATTTGAACCAACAATTGGGAAATCAGGAGAGTGTGAAGAGCTGGTTGGTGGAGCTCACTGATCAAGCATATCATGGTACAGAGAGTCATGACATGTCGATGATAGAGGATGTCAAATATACCTTGAATAAGTAACACTTTCTATGGAACCAAATTTAAGATTAAGGTTAAGAACACTAATATCATATTGAGGAATGAAAGTATTAGTGTTCACCCTAGGCTTCATGAACCATTCTATGATTTCATATATTGAATTTAAATCATGAAAAATGGAAGGAGGATGAGAAGATGGATTAGGAATTTGAAGTGAAAATTTCCCAACTTTATTATCATCACAGCGAGATACCCTCATCAGAACTGGAAAAGGAGGAGGACAAGGAACAAAAGGAGTAGTAAATTTATCCTCTAAAATTAGAGGTGTCTCTGATTACAAGAGTAGAAACATTAGGGGGTTCAAGTTCATCGTGCAAAGAGATATGAACCAAATGATAAAAGTTGTGCTTAAAGAAATTCCAAACTATGTCTTCTCCAAGAAATTCATAACAAAGGTAAAGGAATCGACCAGAGAAACCCTCAATTGATTCATTAGGATTCATTCTTAGATGATTAATTCTTTTATAAACATCTCAGTAATCATAACTACTGAAGGCTTAATAAATATCCTTGAGGAAATGATGAAAAAAATGGATGGAAGTAGATGGTAAGGTATGATACCAATGATCAAAAAAACCTTCAAGGGTGAGGAAGAAAGCCAAACACACAAAATATTCATCATTGGTTTCATAATATTCACAAAATTTAAGAAAATTAGAAATGTGTTTGGTTATGGATGTTCCATCCTCAACATCAAACTTCAATTAAGACAAGTTATAAAGAGGCTCATCGAGGATTAAAAGTTTACCATACGATAGGTTAGAAAAACACCCTAGGTGTACGATTTTAGGATGATTCATTGAAGATAAGAGATTCATAATATAATTAATGGGCACAACTTGTCATCTAGCTCTCCTTCTAGCGCCATTTTGTTGATGGTGCTGGAAATTAGTTAACTAAGGGGGTCTCCCTGATGGGAAGTCACAATTAGACCTCACACCATTTGGAATAGGAGCCCCATCTGGAGTATCGACCCGATTGCCATATATTCTTATAGATTTTCCTTGGCATAAGTTGTCAGCAAGAGAGAGAAGTGCGTATGTTCCTTTGCAAAAAGTAAGTAAGTTTTCCTGGTGAATGTTGAATTGTAGGTCTATCAAGGTTCTTCTACTATAGAGGGAGGAAAAGTGAGCCTCTAAGAGAGAGCTAATATTACCACCCTAGTATAGGTGCATAGAACTAAAAGGAGAATCACCGAAAATCAAGCATAACTGTCCAGATAGATGCAACGAGTATTACAATTATTACAACACATTTTCAATAAGATAAGCACTAAAATAACTGAAATAGTTCAACTACTTTAATACAGGTGAAAGTAAGCATTAATAATAAACATTCACATAACAATCTTACAAATATTCACAATCCATGCATAAAAACATGCTGGCCATTAGGCTCCAAGTATTTAGTAAAGGTCCCAAGATACATGAATACAACGAACATCACTAGCTCCAAGAGTGGAGCATTGGAGCCATGACTTGCTCCCCAAAAGTATACCAGCTCTGCCTATCTGAATCCTTATGGGAGAAGCCAAGGTGAAAAGTATTTTACATGAAAAATGAGAAGGTATATATAACAAATGGGGTGACCCTTCACCTCCCTTATGACTCTTGGAATACCCTCATGAATGTTTGACTTCTCATGAATTTTTGACTTCCTACATGGCTCTTCACATTACATACATTACTTTTGGGCTTCCACTTTACATTACATTTTCCAATATATAATTACATAATCCACGAATTATATGGCACATGATGCCTCATGACATGACATGACATGACACTAATGACACGAACTGCATAATGACATGGAAATGTCAAGTCACTTTTTGTTGTTGCTTTATTTTTGTCTTCTTGAAAAGATGGTGCATGTTCTTCTTCTTCCTCCTCCTTATGACTTGAACATAAGGAGTCTTCAATGTGGTCTTGATCTTCCATCTTTTGTTATAATCCAATGCACCTCATCTTCTTGCCTGATGATCATATTATCTCCTCAGCTCCTTAGGTGTCTTCTAGCATGATCTCCTTCTCCATCTCCTTCATCATCATCCTATCATGAAATAATAGAATACTTGCGAATGAATCCACCATTGACAAGATGACATCAATCTGATAAAACCCTAGCCTAAGATGCTTCATGAAATCACCTCTTAGAGCTAGAACTAGTGATTGGTTGAGTGACACACTTAGGGATTGCATGGTTCCAGAGGCCAAGGTATGGGACTAAGGCTTGAGATCATGCAATGCGTAGTTAAGGATGGATAGGGTGAAAGGATTGTGTAATTGAGGGACTCAAGGACTCAGGCTGGAGGCTTGAGCCTTGAGACTTTGCGATGGATAGTTTTCGAGGCCTGGGCTGAGGGACTACATATTTGAGAGACTTAAGGGCTTAAGCTGGAGGCTTGAGGTTTGAGACTGCATAATGGACAATTTTTAAGGTCTGGGTTGAGTGGCTGCGTAGTTGAGGGAATCAAGGAGCTGGGCTGAGGGCTCTAGCAATGAGTTTACCCACTGGGAAATGCTAGAAATATAGGAAGGCTAGGTGATTGTGCAATTGTGAAGTTTAGGAGCTCATGGTTGAGGCTTCAGGTCTGAGACTGTGCAATGCATAGTTCAGGCTTGGATGGAGGGAAAGATTGTGCAATTTTGGAGCTTAGGGGATGGGCTTGAGCACTTAGAATACACAATGTACAGTTCTGGGAGGCAGAAACTGCACATTGTGTTGTTCCAAGAGATAAGGAGGATGCTTAAGGGCTGAGACTGTGAAATGCATAGTTCATGGCTAAAGAAGGGAGAGTGGTTCGGTTAGAGAGTTTTCCCAATTTGACTAAGTGTTAGATCAATGAGATGAATATAGGAAAAAACATGACTCTAGACATGACCACATACTTAAATCACTTCATGACACAACATGGAACACTCAGAACACATGAAAACCATCCTTTACTTAGTGCAACAACTTTGCGATGACCTACACCAAGTGCAACACCAAAGATACACTTTGCGACAATTGTGACAACACTTGTGCAACAATGCTTGAAACTTTGGAAATGAGTGCGATATATATTTACATGGTAAGACCAACTCATTTAGACAAAGGCTATCCACTGAAACCACCAAAACTAGCTTTCGTGCATTGTGCGACACTCCACATGCTAACATATGACATTTACTATATGAAGAGAAAAGTGCGAACGACACTTGTAATACACAAACGAAAATGAAGGCGACACATGCCAAAGTGAAGATAACATGAAAATGACACTAATTAAAGTTAAATCAAGTGAAAGCGACAGTTGAAAGCCTGAAAAAGACACTCGCGAAAGAGAAGGTGTGCAAAAGAAATAGTTTTAAAAGCTCACCAAAATAGAAGTAAAAATGTAACCAAAAGTGAGGGACCGTTAATGCCAATACACATTGACAATCGACATGGGTTGAACATTGCACAGACATTGTCTTGATGGAATATGCTATGCTTTTTCAAGCTCACGTAAAAGAATGTGCGCATGAATTTATTGCAAACTGAGCATGTGTGAGCAAGTGACTTCGACCGATTAAGAAGACCACAAAACGACTTATCGAAAGATCCACATTAGGCTCCAAAATTCAAGTGTAGGTAAAATTTTGGAGGGCGTTTGTCGTAGCAACAATAGGAGGGTAAGTTTTATTTTCAAGGGGATTGCTGTAGATATGTTTTTTTGAAATAACTACAACATTGATTTGATTTGATTTTTTTAGTCCAACAATTCGTTTTCACAGCTCAATATATTCATCATTAGTTTCGTAATATTCACAAAATTTAAGAAAATTAGAAATGTGTTTGGTTATGGATGTTCCATCCTCACCATTAAACTTCAATTGTGACAAGTTATAAAGAGGCTCATCGAGGATTAAACGTTTACCAGGTGATAGGTTAGGAAAACACCCTAGGAGTATGATTTTAGGATGATCCATTTAAGATAAGAGATTCATAATAGAATTAATGGGCACAACTTTTCATCTGGCCCTCCTTCTAGTGCCATTTTGTTGACGGTGCTGGAAATTATTCAACCAAGGGGGTCTCCCCGGTGTGAAGTCGCAATTAGACCTCACACCATTTGGAATAGGAGACCCAGGTCGCATCTGGAGTATCGACCCAACTCCCATATATTCTTATTGATTTTCCTTGGCATAAACTGTCAGCAAGATAGAGAAGCGCATATGTTCCTTTGCAAAAAGTAAGTAAATTTTGCTGGTGAATGTTCAATTGCAGGTTAATCAAGGTTCTTCTACTATAGAGGGTAGAAAAGTGAGCCTCTAAGAGAGAGGTAATATTACCACGCTAGTATAGGTGCACACAACCAAAAAGAGAATCACCTAACATCAAGCATAATAGTCCAGATAGATGTGATGAGTATTATAATTATTACAACACATTTTCAATAATATAAGCAATAAAATAACTGAAATAGTTCAACTACTTTAGTACAAGTGAAAGCAAGCATTAGTCATAAAAACTCACATAACAATCTTACAAATATTCACAATCCATGCATGAAAACATGCTGGCAATTAGGCTTCAAGTATTTAGTAAAGGTCCCAAGATACATGAATACAACGAACATCACTAGTGGAGCATTGGGGCCATGACTTGCTCCCTAAAAGTATACCAGATCTATCTCTTTAAACCCTTATGGGAGAAGCCAAGCTGAAAAGTATTTTGCATGAAAAATAAGGGTGTATATATAACAAATGGGGTGACCCTTCACCTCCCTTATGACTCTCGGAATACCCTCATGAATGGTTGACTTCTCATGAATTTTTGACTTTCGACATGGCTCTTCACATTACATATATTACTTTTGGATTTCCACTTTACATTACATTTTGCAATATAAAATTACATAATCCACGAATCATCTGGCACATCATGGCTCATGACATGACACTAATGACACAGATTCCATAATGACATGGAAATGTCAAGTCACTTTTTGTTTTTACTTTATTTTTGTCTTCTTGAAAAGATGGTGCATGTTCTTCTTCCTCCTCCTTATGACTTGAAGATAAGGAGTCTTCAATGTGGTCTTGATCTTCCATCTTCTGCTATAATCTAGTGCGCCTTCATCTTCTTGCGTGATGATCATATTATCTCCTTAGCTCCTTAGGTGTCTTCTAGCATGGTATCCTTCTCCATCTCCTTCATCATCATTATGTCATGAAATAATAGAATACTTGTGACTAAATCGACCCATGACAAGATGACATAAATCTAATAAAACCCTAGCCTAAGACGCTTCATGAAATCACCTCTTATGGCTAGAACTAGTGGCTGGTTAAGTGATAGACTTAGGGTTTGCATGGTTCCAGAGGCCAAGGTATGGGACTGAGGCTTGAGATTATGCAATGCACAGTTAAGGATGGATAGGGTGAAAGGATTGCGTAATTGAGGGACTCAAGGACTCAGGTTGGAGGCTTGAGCCTTGAGACTGTGCGATGCATAGTTTTGGAAGCCTGGGTTGAGGGACAACATATTTGAGGTACTTAAGGGCTTATGCTGGAGGCTTGGGGCTTGAGACTGCACAATGCACAATTTTGAAGGTCTAGGCTGAGTGGCGACGCAGTTGAGGGAATCAAGTAGCCGAGCTGAGGGTTCTAGCATTAAGTTTACCCACTGCACTGTTAGAGTCGGTCTTGTTAGTTCTCCGTCAGAGATCAAAACTATTTCTGCATTTCATTTTTAGGAGTCTCGCTCCATTCACTCAGTTGCATTCCGCTAGGGGCATGCCATAATCTGACGGAAGGGTCTTGTCAGTCATTTCCCCTCATGTCTTGTACCTGCTGGCTTAGGTCTTTTCATCAAAGTTATTTAAATCCATGATAGTCAATGTTGGTCTTTTAATGGACAAGACTCATTTCAGTCATTAGGTCTAGGGTTCGCAAATTTTTGTTCTCAAAGTGCTTCAATAATACTTGCAGGCCAGAGGAAGGTTCAATAATTCACTCAAATGATGTTTCTGAGCAAGAAAGATGAATTTTGGAAAACTGAGAGAGGTTTTTGTCCACAATAGGCCACGTAAGAAAAACCTCCTTCACGTTTTACATAAGCTTCATGGTTTTAGATAAATGTCAAAAATACAATTGCCTCGGGAGAATTGATGCACCTCTAACGTGACCTTGGGAAACTCAAGTTTTCTCCTATCTTGGTTAGAAAAATAATTTGCTTGATGAGTAAAATGCTAACTAGACACAAAGAGATTTCCAATGAGCTATCATGAGCTCAATTTGGAGTTGAGGAACACCTTCAAAAGTTGACTGCAAAAGAACTCTGCCTTGAGGCAGCCTCATTGGGCACATTTTGACCAGTCTTGGGAGATTTGATTTTTTACAGGGAAAATGAAGTCCAAATTGAAAAATTCTAGTTTGGTTGGAAATTATACTCGAAGACCTTTCCAACAAGCTATCCTACACCCAATTTGGACACCGGAAAGGCTTCCCAAGGTCGCATGGAAAAAGGTGCGGTGCACAGGGAGGGCGTGGCGCACTGGGAGAAATTTTCCAGTGTAAATTTACACTGGTGCGGTGCACATCGGAGGCACGACGAACTGGGCTAAAATGTACGAATTTCATTGAAATATTCCTCCAAATTGAAAATTCTTCATTCCACAAGTAGGTAAAGCCTCCATTTTGGTGTTTCATCCAAGCTTGTGCTAGGGTATGGTGGTCTATGGATGCTAATGATTCAGATAAAAATTCAACCCTTTCATTTTGAATTCCTCACATGTAAACTGCTGCCTAGGGTTTCAAAACTTGTTCACCACCAAGGTTACTCTTTTCCATTATTTCTCTTGTCCTTAATTCCCTTTGTTCCTTGACTCCATTGTTCCCCATCGCCTAAAGTTACTAAACCCCTATCCTAAATTCCCTTTCCCAAAACTTTCAAAGGTGAAACCCTAAACCCTATCCCACACATAAAACCCCTCACAACCCTCCTATTTTTCCCAAACAAATCTCTCCCAATAGTCCCTAATCCGTCACTATTTTTTCCTCCACTTACTTTCCCTCATGTCATTATTTTCTCTTGGTGGCAAAGGTCAAGCACATCATCAAAGGCATTACAAGACAGTGTGACATATCAACACCTATTTGTCCAAGACAGTTTGTCCACCAGCAGACATGACATTTGATCCGTCATATGATCATGAAGAAGAGACACACAGTGATTCTCCAACAAAGGTACATGCACCCAGGAGGCCTCATAGAGGTGGCAAAACATCCGTTAAGACCAGCAGGCTACCCAACGAAGCCTAAATGAGAAGACACCCATTAAGCAGGAGAGAGAGGCTGATCGAGAGAATTGGCTTGAGAGGATCAACATCCACTTAGAGGAGCTGTTGGAAAAAGCAAACAAGGACAAGTACATGCTCAGGCACATGAAAAACCATTATTGGGTAGGCAATCATGTTTTCAAGGCACGAATAAGGAATTTCAAGGCAAAACTAAAGAAGACAATAAGAAAGCAAAAGAGGCAAAGGGAGCATGATCATCTTCAAATATTGGCCAAAGCATCTTTAGCTCAACATGACACTTGATGGAGAAGATCCAGCCCAAATGTCAAGAAATTTGGGGCATTTTTGGCATTTTGACAAATTTTGGTACAAAAAACAGGGTTTTTCTCCCTGTGCGCCTCGCCACTAGCGCGATGCTTATGATAGGGAGCTCCAAATCACGAAAGGTTTATATTTTTGGATTTGGCATGAAAAATCATGACTGCTGGTGCATGGCCAAGAAGTTTGGGCAAGGTTTGAGTCCCCATGAGGTCAAAAACACTCAAAAAATGATCTCTCTGCCCCTATTTTGACACACAGGAAGCAGTCTTTGGAGATTGAAGTTTTGGAGGGACAAATGAGCATCAAATTCAGAAATTCAACATGAGTTGGAAATTAGACAGATAGGGATTTCTAACAAGCACACTTGGGCACAATTTGGACTTCAGAAAGTACCTCAAAATCGCTTCCAAAGTGGCGCGATGCATACAGTTTTGGGCGTGGCGCACAGAGACCCAAAGGCCAAAATCACTTCCGCTCCGCGAAATTTCGATTCGCAATTTTATCCAAGTGTTTTTGCTTATTTACACTACGTTTTGTACCTAAGGAAAAGTTTAAAAAGTATTTTCACTAAAGGTTGGCTTCTATCCAAGTGGCAAAAGGAAGGCGAGCAGTCACCCACCAATCTACGCTACAATTTTGTCATTTTTGTAACGCTGCACCTGTCACTAATGGTTGGATTTCCATTTCCAGTTTGTAATGATTTGAAAAACTCCCCAACTTTGGGTTGTTCCATTTCCTAATGGAAAAGTATATTTATTTTATGAACAACCATTTGCAAAGGGTTGGTTGGAATTTCTGGGAGCAGCGGGAGAGAAAACTCAACTCTGCACTGCACATTTTGGCCAGGGAATTAATAAAATGATGCAGCTCTGATTCATGAGATTCATGTGGTATGATGTTTAGCATATGTTTCTTCTTTCTGTTTCATATGTGTATTTGTTATGTTTTATACAGTCCATTCATAACCATTTCCAGTTGAATGCTTTAAAGTAAGAAAGGCGGAATCCAGTTCACTGCTTTGCCTCGATAAGGTATTCATGATGTATGCTTATTCTTCTATTTGAAAAGGATTCATTTGCTATGCCCTTTTCAACCTCTTAACAATATTTCCATTCCATATTACTTCAAATCTTATTGCTAAAACTCCGGGCTATCTTGCCTCACGAAATCTTTTGTGTCCTTGATTTAATTTCCTAGCTCAGGTGTTCCTTTGGTCCCTTACAGCCCAAAAAATTTAGTCATTAAAAAATCACCTTGTTCACATCTATTTACTAGCCTAAAATCAATATTTCATTTTGAGTCATCTGAGACTTTATTGTGTATTTTTACTGAGTGTGACCTAGAGAGAGCCCTCTCTTGTTCTGGTAGGGCTAGCTACCAGACTGAGCGTGGTTTGTGGTTACCCTGAATTTTGCCTTCTTTTAGCCTAAGGAAGATTTAGGTGCTAACATAGTGGTGACTCCGCTGGGACAAAATGGTTTGCTTGTAGATTGTCTTGCCCCATGACATATCTCAAGTTCAGGTCTGATGGTTGATGGTGGACAACGATCAGAAAGAAGACGGCTGAAATCATTCACCTGGCAACTACATTCATTGAAGAACACAACAATCGGTGCTTCATGGTGACTCCACTGGAGGACTAACTCTTTCTCTTTGAAAATGGAAGGATCTTACACAAAGTTCGGGTATTCAAAGTGGAATGGTATTCAGGACCTACTCTGCTTTCTTGTGAATTACTTCTTTGCTGTTCTTGAAGTTGTCCTGAAAGTTTTTTAGAACTTGTTGTATGATAAAGGTGATCAAAATCTTCAATCGACCCGTTCAAAAAGCGTAAATACTAAGTTTCCCTTTGATCCTGGCCTCCTTACTTTTCCTACATCTTATGATGATTCTCTGCAAAGTGATGAGCCTAAAGAAAACAAAACAGATCCCATAGCTCTTGTATATATTCCTACAGCTGTTATAATCCCATATAGGTATAAACCTCGTGTTTTACCTTCTGTTCTTCATGCTTTCCCCAAAAACTATTATCTATACTTGCCAAGATTTGACGGTGAAAGTAAGAATGTCAATGCTGAGCAACATGTGCAGAATGTTGAGACTTTTCTAGACCTTTTTGAAATTGATGAAGAAGATGTCAGTATAAGGCTTTTTGCTCTTTCTTTGGAAGGCAAAGTCAAGAGTTGGTTCAAAGCCCTGCCTGATGCGAGCATCACAGATTTACAATAGTTCATCAAAGTTTTTCTTGACAGGTGGAGGATCAGACATAATCTTTTCCTTATTGTAGAAGAGTATAATCAGCTGAAAAGACTGCCAGGGGAGACAGTACAACAGTTTTCAGCCATATTTAATCAATTTTATTATTCAATGCCAATTGATATAAGACCCCCTCCTAGATCTGCTCTCTTGCACTACCCGGGTGCCTTTGATCCGGAAATGGAGTTTCAGCTAAGAGAAAAGAATGTCGCAACACTTGAAGAGATGCAAAACAATGCAGTAAATGTAGAGGCTTATTTGTTGATCAGAAGGGCAAGGTTGAAAGAAGAAGAGTTGAAAAACGTGGATCCAGAGAAAACTACACCTTCAGAGGAAAAGCTTGACATTTTGGTGAGTGCAGTAGA
>APFE031213854.1:132211-144128 GCA_000404065.3 Pinus taeda
GACATTTTGGTGAGTGCAGTAGAAGAGATGGTGAGGAAAATGACTGCAAAAGATGAAAATGACGTTCATGAACAAGTGGCTGATCCAAAACATTTTGTTTCTTATCTTAGTAGTCATAAGGATTGTTTTGTAGATCATCTTGGAGAAGAAAGACCTGTTGATATGACATGTATGCTTGACGACATGTTTTATACTGATGATTTTCCTCAGTTTGATCAGTATGATGATGATGATTATGCTCTCCAAACAAAAGCTAATCTTGCAAACAAATCAACAACTAGTTTGTGGGATGAGGAAGTTCGCTTACAGCAGCTCGAGTACAGTGATCAACTGATGCATATCAGCTATGGAAACAATGAGGAAAGTGCAACAGATTTTGAAGTAAGTGAAGGATCTTTGCCTTTTTGCTTTGATTCATGTCAGTTCATCAGAGATAATTTTCATGCAATCAGACATCAGCTATCGACAAATCTTGATTTGGATCCTCTTGAGGGCGATGAAAACTTTGTTCTAGACTTCTTATATTCAGAGTTCCAGCCCCCAAATGCCATTACTAGTCAGGTTGCACATGAAGACATAGAAGCTGGCATATATGATCAAACGATACAAGAAGATTCCTTACCTTTATGTTTTGAATCATTTCAGTTTTTTGCGGGGTAAATTGCATAGTAAATCTTCAAATGAAAAGCTTGTAGGAAATCAACAATCTCTCAGTTTTAATGTTGAGGATGAGACAGATGGCGAAATTTTTGAGTAGGTCGTTAATAAGAAATCTTCCCCTGAAATAATTGATGAAATCATTTTGGATACAAAAACAGATTTACAGCCACCAAACACAATTCAAGGTCAGATTACAGATGAAGGTGAGGCAGCTGAAATACATGATTTAATGATGCAGGAGGATTTTGTACCCTTGTGTTACAAAGCATTTCAGTTTATAAGGCAGAATATTCGTAATATCTCTAAAGAAAAGGATGAACAGCCAACAGGACGTCATATAGTTTTAATAGATACATCGCAACAGTCTCCTCAAGTTTTTGACGATCCTTTTGCTCATGTGTTAGATTTTGTTTGCTGTAAAAATTCTTCTTCATCAACTAACCATGCGACAAAAGAGAATGTTGATAATCATCTGTTTCAAGGGTCACCTTCATTGTCTTGTTTAACCGATTGTTCATTTCATAGCCCATACCAAAGCTTTCAGTCATATGAGGAGATTGATAAAGGAGGCTTGGTTCTGTTTGGAATCAACAACAGAGCTTGGTTCTTCACGAAATTCAGGATCCTTTTGACCGCTTGCTGCAATCATCAGAGAAAGACAGTGCAGAAGTGAGGAAAAGTTTAATATCTAGCTATGAAGATTACTTGGACTAGAGCAGTAATGTGTTAATGGAAATCAATGGCAATGCTTATGAAGATCCTTTTGCAGTATTCTTGAAGTCATCCAGTCAATTCATTCTTTGCAAGTTTGTCAGCAGTGAACTTGATTCCAAATTTCCATTGGAGTTGCCTTTCGATTCTTCCCTTTTCCTGCGCATCAGAAAGCATTTGGGAAGAAATCAAATATCAACCATAATGCTTACCTGGTTGCATTGGCTATTCCATCTCACTTGACTGGGTGGTGGAAATAGTAATTAGGGTAGGTTTGTTGAATAAGCTCGAATATGAGCATCTTTCCAGTTTGTTAGTTAGGATTTAGTCATGTCTGGTTTTATTATGGTTTTCAGTTTGAGTCTTCAGTCGATTCCGTCTGCATAATGTCAGTTTCCGTGTTTTGAATCCATAGCCCAATGGAAGAAGGCACTATCTGCTCTCCCAAAGATCTGCAGTTCTTGGCACCTCCAAGGAGCTGGAGCTACCATCCCTATTGGAGCCAATGTTAGAGTCGGTCTTGTCAGTCCTCCGTCAGAGATCAAAAGTCTTTCTGCATTTCATTTTTAGGAGTCTCGCTCCATTCACTCAGCTGCATTCCGCTAGGGGCATGCCATAATCTGACGAAAGGGTCTTGTTAGTCATTTCCCCTCATGTCTTGTACCTAATGTCTTAGGTATTTTCATCAAAGTTATTAAAATCCATGACAGTCAATGTTTGATCTTTTAATGGACAAGACTCATTTCAGTCATTAGGTATAGGGTTCGCAAATTGTTGTTCTCAAAGTGCTTCAATAATACTTGCAGGCCAAAGGAAGGTTCAATAATTCAATCAAATGATGTTTTTGAGCAAGAAAAGATGAATTTTGGAAAACTGAGAGAGGTTTTTGTCCCCAATAGTCCAAGGAAGAAAAAATTCCTTCACCTTTTACACAGGTGTCATGGTTTTATAGAAATGTCAAAAATACAATTGCCTCGGGAGAATTGATGCACCTCTAAAGTGACCTTGGGAAACTCAAGTTTTCTCCTAGGTTGGTTAGCCAAATGACTTGCTTGATGCCTAAAATTATAGCTAGACACAAATCACTTTCTAATGAGCTATCATGAGCTCCATTTGGAGTTGAGGAACACCTTCAAAAGTTGACTGCAATAGCACTTTGCCTTGAGGTAGCCTCATTGGGCACATTTTGACCAGTCTTGGGAGATTTGATTTTTAATACGACAAATGAACTCCAAATTGAAATATTCCAGTTAGGTTAGAAAGTAGACTCAAAGAAATTTCCAATGAAATATCCTGCACCCAATTTGGACACCAGTAAGGCTTCCAAAATTTGCATGGAAAAAGGCGCAGCGCACAGGGAGGGCACGACGCACTGGGAGAAATTTTCTAGTGTAAATTTACACTGGCACGGCGCACATCGAAGGCGCGGCGCATTGGGCTAAAAGGCCTAAATTTCATTGAAATATTCCTACAAATTGAAAATTATTCATTCCACAAGTAGGCAAAGCCTCCATTTTGGTGTTTCATCCAAGTTTGTGCTAGGGTATGGTGGTCTATGGATGCTAATGATTCAAATAAAAATTCAACCCTTTCATTTTGAATTCCTCACATGTAAACTGCTACCTAGGGTTTCAAAACTTGTTCTCCACCAAGGTTACTCTTTTCCATTATTTCTCTTGTCCTTAAGTCCCTTTGTTCCTTGACTCCATTGTTCCCCATCCCCTAAAGTTACTAAACCCCTATCCTAATTTCCCTTTCCCAAAACTTTCAAAGGTGAAACCCTAAACCCTATCCCACACATAAAACCCCTCACAACCCTCCTATATTTCCCAAACAAATCTCTCCAAATAGTCCCTAATCCCTCACTACTTTTCCCTCCCGTTACTGTCCCTCATGTCATTATTTTCTCTTGGTGGCAAAGGTCAAACACATCATCAAAGGCATTACAAGACAGTGTGACATATCAACACCTATTTGTCTAAGACAGTTTGTCCACTAGCAGATATGACATCTGATCCGTCATATGATCATGAATAAGAGACACACAGTGATTTTCCAACAAAGGTACATGCACCCAGGAGGCCTCATAGAGGTGGCCAAACATCTGTGAAGACCAGCAGGCTGCCCAACGAAGCCTAAATGAGAAGACACCCATTTAGCAGGAGATAGAGGCTGATCGAGAGAATTGGCTCGAGAGGATCAACATCCACTTAGAGGAGCTATTGGTGAAAGAAAACAAGGACAAGTACATGCTCAGGCACATGAAAAACCATTATTGGGCACACAATCATGTTTACAAGGCACAAATAAGAAATTTCAAGGCAAAACTAAAGAAGGCAATAAGCAAGCAAAAGAGGCAAAGGGAGCATGATCGTCTTCAGATATTGGCCGAAGCCTCTTTAGCTTAGCATGACACTTGATAGAGAAGCTCCAGCCCAAATTTCAAGAAATTTGGGGCATTTTTGGCATTTTGACAAATTTTGGTACAAAAAATAGTGTTTTTCTCCCTGTGCGCCGCGCCACTGGCGCGACACTTATGATAGGGAGCTCCAAATCACGAAAGGTTTATATTTTTGTATTCAGCATGAAAAATAATGACTGCTGGTTGATGGCCAAGAAGTTTGGGCAAGGTTTGAGTCCCCAGGAGGTCAAAAACACTCAAAAAATGACCTCTCTGCCCTTATTTTGACACACAGGAAGCAGTCTTGTGAGTTTGAAGTTTTGGAGGGGAAAATGAGCATCAAATTTAGAAATTCCACTTGGGTTGGAAAGTAGACAGACATGGCTATCTAACAAGCACACTTGGGCACAATTTGGACTTTAGAAAGTACCTCAAAAGTGCCTCCAAACTGGCGCGACGCATACAGTTTTGGGTGCGATGCACAGAGACCCAAAGGCCAAAATCACTTCCGCTCCACGAAATTTCGATTCGCGATTTTCTCCAAGTGGGCTTGCTCATTTACACTACATTTTTCTCGGCACCTAAGGAAAATTTTAAAAAATATTTTCACTAAAGGTTGGCTTCTATCCAAGTGGAAAAAGGAAGGCGAGCAGTCACCCACCAATCTACGCTACAGTTTTGTCATTTTTGTAACGCTGCACTTGTCACTAATGGTTGGATTTCCATTTCTACTTTGTAATGATTTGAAAAACTCCCCAACTTTGGGTCGTTCCATTTCCTAATGGAAAAGTCTATTTATTGTATGAACAACCATTTGCAAAGGGTTGGTTGGAATTTCTGGGAGAAGTGGGAGAGAAAACGCAGCTCTGCACTGCACATTTTGGCCAGGGAATTAATAAAATGATGCAACTCTAATTCATGAGATTCATGTGGTATGATGTTTAGCAGATGTTTCTTCTTTTTGTTTCATATGTGTATTTTTTATGTTTTATACAGTCCATTCATAACCATTTCCAGTTGAATGCTTTAAAGTAAGAAAGGTGGAATCCAGTTCACTGCTCTACTTCGGTAAGGTATTCATGTTGTATGTTTATTCTTCTGTTTGAAAATGATTCATTTGCTATGCCCTTTTCAACCTCTTAACAGTCTTTCCATTCCATATTACTTCAAATCTTACTGCTAAACCTCCTGCCTATCTTGCCTCACGAAATATTCTGTGTCCTTGATTTAATTTCCCAGCTCAGGTGTTTCTTTGGTCCCTTACAGGCCAGAAAATTTAGTCATTCAAAAATCGCCTTTTCCACATCTATGTACTAGCCTAAAATCAGTATTTCATTTTGAGTCATCTTAGACTTTATTGTGTATTTTTACTGAGTGTGACCTGGAGAGAGCCCTCTCTTGTTCTGGTAGGGCTAGCTACCAAATTGACGTGGTTTGTGGTTACCCTGAATTTTGCCTTCTTTCAGCCTAAGGCAGATTTAGGTGCTAACATGCACAATGCTAGATAGACATGGAGGCTAGGTGATTGTGCAATTGTGTAGTTTAGGAGCTCATGGTTGAGGCTTGAGGGCTGAGACTGTGCAATGCGTAGTTCAGGCCTGGATGGAGGGAAATATTGTGTAGTTATAGAGCTTAGGGGATGGGCTTGAGCACCAACAATACACAATGCATAGTTCTAGGAGGTAGAAACTACACATTGCGCAGTTCCAAGAGACAAGGATGCTTCTTGAGGGCTCAAAATGTGAAATGCATAGTTCAGGTTGGCTAAACGAGGCAAAGTTGTTTGGTCAAAGAGTTTTCCCAATTTGACAAAGTGTTAGATCAATGAGATGAAGATAGGCAAAAGCATGACTCTAAACATGACCACATACTTAGATCACTTGATGACACAACATGGAACACTCAGAACACATGTACACCATCCTTATTGCAACAACTTTGCAATGACCTACACCAAGTGCAACACCAAAGATACACTTTGCGACAATTTTGACAGAACTTGTGTGACACTGCTTGAAAGTTTGGAAATGAGTGCCATAAATATTTACATGGTAAGACCAACTCATTTACACAAAGGTTATCCCTTGAAACCACCAAAACTATCTTTCATGTATTGTGTGACACTCCACATGCTAAAATATGACATTTACTATATGAAGAGGAATGACAGTCGTAATACACAAATGAAAAAGAAAGTGATACATGCCAGAGTGAAGATAACATGAAAATGACACTAATTAAAGTGAAATCAAGAGAAAGCAATAGTTGAAGGCATGAAAAAGACACTTGCAAAAGCGAAGGTGCGCCAAAGAAATAGTTTGAAAGGCTTACCAAAATAGAAGTACAAACGTAGCCAAAAGCGAGGGACTGTCAATGATAGTACACATTGACTGTCGACATGGGTTGAACATTGCACATACACTGTCTTGATGGAATATGCTATGCTTGTTCAAGCTTGCGTAAAAGAATTCGTGCATGAACTTGTTGCGAACTGAACATGTGTGAGCAAGTGACTTCGACCGATTAAGAAGGCCACAAAATGACCAATCGAAAGATCCACATGAGGTTCCAAAATTCAAGATAGGTAAAATTTTGGAGGGTGTTTGTCGCAGCAACAATAGGAGGGTAATTTTTACTTTCAAGGGGATTGCTGTAGATATGGATTTTTGAAATAACTACAACATTGATTTGATTTGATTTTTTTTAGTCCAACAAGTAGTTTTCATAGCTCAAAATATTCATCATTGGTCTCGTAATATTCACAAAATTTAAGAAAATTAGAAATGTGTTTGGTTATGGATGTTCCATCCTCACCATCAAACTTCAATTGAGACAAGTTATAAAGAGGCTCATCGAGGATTAAAAGTTTACCAGGCGATAGGTTGGAGAAACAACCTAGGAGTATAATTTTAGGATGATCCATTTAATATAAGAGATTCATTATAGAATTAATGGGCACAACTTTTCATCTGGCCCTCCTTATAGCGCCATTTTGTTGACGATGTTGGAAATTAGTCAAAAAAGGGAGTCTTCCCGATGTGAAGTTGCAATTAGACCTCACACAATTTGGAATAGGAGCCCCATCTATAGGATCAAACTCACTACCATATATTCTTATAGATTTTCCTTGGCATAAACTATCAACAAGAGAGAGAAGCGCACATGTTCCTTTGCAAAAAGTAAGTAAGTTTTCCTGGTGAATGTTCAGCTGCAGGTCTATCAAGGTTCTTCTACTATACAGGGAGGAAATGTGAGACTCTAAGAGAGAGATAATATTACCATCCAATTATAGGTGCACACAACCAAAAACACAATCTCCTAACATCAAGCATAACAATCCAGATAGATGCAACGAGTATTACAATTATTACAACACCTTTTCAATAAGATAAGCACTAAAATAACATAAATAGTTAAAATACTTTAGTATAGGTGAAAGCAAGCATTAATGATAAACATTCACAGAACAATCTTACAAATATTCACAATCCATGCATGAAAACATGTTGGCCATTAGGCTTCAAGTATTTAGTAAAGGTCCCAAGATACATGAATACAACAAAAATCACTAGCTCTAATAGTGGAGAATTGGAGCCATGACTTACTCCCCAAAAGTATACCGGATTTGTCTCTCTAAATCCTTATGAGAGAAGCCAAGTTGAAAAGTATTTTGCATGAAAAATGAGGGTTTATATATAACAAATGGGGTGACCCTTCACCTCCCTTATGACTCTTGGAATACCCTCATGAATGTTTGACTTCTCATGACTTTTTGACTTCCTACATGGCTCTTCACATTACATATATTACATTTGGACTTCCAATTTACATCACATTTTCCAATATAAAATTACATAATCCACGAATTATTTGGCACATGATGGCTCATGACATGGCATGACATGGCACTAATTACACAGACTTCATAATGACATGGAAATGTCAAGTCACTTTTTGTTGTTGCTTTATTTTTGACTTCTTGAAAAGATGGTGCATGTTATTCTTCTTCCTCCTCCTTATGACTTGAAGATAAGGAGACTTTTATGTGGTCTTGATCTTCCATCTTTTATTATAATCCAGTGCACCTTCGTCTTCTTGCCTGATGATCATATTATCTCCTCAGCTCTTTAGGTGTCTTCTAGCACGGTCTCCTTCTCCATATCCTTCATCATCGTCTTGTTATGAAATAATAGAATACTTGTGATTGAATCCACCCATGAAAAGATGACATAAATATGATAAAACCCTAGCCTAAGATGCTTCATGAAATCACCTCTTAGGGCTAGAACTAGTGACTGGTTGAGTGACAAACTTAGGGATTGCATGGTTCCAGAGGCCACAGTATGGGACTAAGGCTTGAGATTGTGTAATTTGTAGTTAAGGATGGATAGGTTCAAATGATTCCATAGTTGAGGGACTCAAGGACTCAGGCTGGAGGCTTAAGCCTTGAGACTGTACGATGCATAGTTATGGAGGCCTGGGTTGAGGGACTGCATATTTGAGGGACTGAAGGGCTTATTCTAGAGGCTTGGGGCTTGAGACTGCACAATGCACAATTTGAAGGTCTGGGCTGAGTGGCTACGCAATTGAGGGAATCAAGGAGCCGGGCTGAGGGCTCTAGCATTGAGTTTACCCATTGCACAATGCTAGAAAGACATGGAGGCTAGGTGATTGTGCAATTGTGCAGTTTAGGAGCTCATGGTTAAGGCTTGAGGATTGAGACTGTGTAATGCGTAGTTCAGGCTTGGATGGAGGGAAAGATTGTGTAGTTCTGGAGCTTAGGGGATGGGATTGAGCACTAAGAATACACAGTGCACATTTCCAGGAGGCAGAAACTGCACATTGCATGGTTCCAAAAGACAAGGATGTTGCTTGATGGCTAAGACTGTGAAATGCATAGTTCAGAGTGGTTTGGTGAGAGAGTTTTCCCAATTTGACTAAGTGCTAGATCAATGAGATGAAGATAGGAAAAATCATGACTCTAAAAATGACCACATACTTAGATCACTTGATGAAACAACATGGAACACTCATAACACATGAACACCATCCTTTCCTTATTGCAACAACTTTGCGATGACCTACACCAAGTGCAACACCAAAGATACACTTTGCAACAATTGTGACAACACTTGCGCGACAATGCTTGAAAATTTGTAAGTGAGTGCAATACATATTTACATGGTAAGACCAGCTCATTTACACAAAGGTTATCCCTTGAAACCACCAAAACTCGCTTTCATGCATTGTGCGACACTCCACATGCTAACATATGACGTTTACTATATAAAGAGAAAAGTGCGAACGAAACTTGTACTTAACAAACAAAAATGAAAGTGACACATGCCAGAGTGAAGATAACATGAAAATGACACTAATTAAAGTGAAATCAAGCACAAGCAACAGTTGAAAGCATGAAAAAGGCACTCATGAAAGCGAAGGAGTGCAAAAGAAATAGTTTGAAAAGCTCACCAAAATGGAAGTACAAATGCAGCCAAAAGTGAGGGACTGTCAACGAGAGTACACATTGACAATTGACATGGGTTGAACATTTCACAGGCACTGTCTTGATGGAATATGCTATACTTGTTCAAGCTTGCGTAGAAGAATGCACACATGAACTTGTTGCGAACTGAGCATGTGTGAGCAAGTGACTTCGACAGATTAAGAAGACAACAAAATGAGCGATTGGAAGATCCACATTAGGCTCCAAAATTCAAGTGTAGGTAAAATTTTGGAGGGCGTTTGTCGCAGCAACTATATGAGGGTAAGTTTTGTTTTCAAGGGGATTGCTGTAGATATGCTTTTTTGAAATAACTACAACATTGATTTGATTTGATTTTTTTTAGTCCAACAAGTAGTTTTCACAACTCAAAATACTCATCATTGGTTTCATAATATTCACAAAATTTAAGAAAATTAGAAATGTGTTTGGTTATGGATGTTCGATCCTCACCATCAAACTTCAATTGAGACAAGTTATAAAGAGGCTCATCGAGGATTAAAAGTTTACCAGGTGATAGGCTAGAAAAACACCCCAGGAGTATGATTTTAGGATGATCTATTTAAGATAAGAGATTCATAATAGAATTAATGGGCACAACTTTCATCTGGCCTTCCTTCTAGTGCCTTTTATTTGATGGTGCTGGAAATTAGTCAACCAAGGGGGTCTCCTCGATGCGAAGTCACAATTAGACCTCACACCATTTGGAATAGGAGCCCCATCTGGAGTATCGACCCGACCTTGGCATAAACTGTCAGCAAGAGAGAGAAGCGCGTATGTTCCTTTGCAAAAAGTAAGTAAGTTGTCCTAATGAATGTTCAATTGTAGATCTATCAAGGTTCTTCTACTATAAAGGGAGGAAAAGTGAGCCTCTAAGAGAGAGGTAATATTATCAGCCTAATATAGGTGCACACAATCAAAAAAGAGAATCACCTAACATCAAGGATAATAGTCCAGATAGATGCGATGAGTATTACAATTATTACAACACATTTTCAATAAGATAAGCACTAAAATAACCAAAATAGTTCAACTACTTTAGTATAGGTGAAAGCAAGCATTAATCATAAACATTCACATAAGAATCTTACAAATATTCACAATCCATGCATGAAAACATGCTGGCCATTAGGCTTCAAGTATTTAGTAAAGGTCCCAAGATACATGAATACAATGAACATCACTAGCTCCAATAGTGGAGCATTGGAGCCATGACTTGCTCCCCAAAAGTATATCGGATTTGTCTCTCTGAATCTTTATGGAAGAAGCCAAGGTGAAACGTATTCACTACAACGAAACCCTATGATTATCATCCCTTTTTTCTTCTTTTTTTGCATCTAGAGACCATTTTTGGTGCTATTTGTGTCCATTTATCAAATATGGTGCAAAACTTGATGCAAAGTTTTCACCGAGTTTTGCACCAAGTATTACATCAAGTTTAGCACCAAGTATTGTAATAGGTTTTGCACCAGATTTTACGCTAAGTTTTATGCCAGGTTTTATGCCATGTTTTGTGCCATCCTTTGCACCATGTTTTGCATCAAGTTTGGCACCTAATTTTGTTTCACTGTATTTTGCATCCTCTATTGCATCTACTTTTTGCACCTACACTTTCATCAACTTTCGCATCATCTCTTGCATCCTCTTTTACATTATTTTTTTAATCATTTTTTGCATCCCCTTTGTTCCAAGTTTTTCATCGAGGTTTGTGTCTAGCTTTTACATCTAATTTTGCATCTACTTTTGTTGCATTGACTTTTACATCATGTTTTGCATCCATATTTACATCCTCTTTTTCATATGTTATTGTGTCCACTATTGCATCCATTTTTCTTGTGCCATAATTTGCACCTAGTTTGACACCTCCCTTTGCACCATTTTTTGTTTCTAAATTTGCATCCATGATTTCATCCTCATATACATCTAGGTTTTCATCGACTTTTACCTCTATTTTTAATCCCTTTTTATATCCACTTTTGTTTCAAGATTTGCATCAGGTTTTGTGTCTTGTATTGCATCTACTTTTGCATAGAATTTTGTTGCATCAACTTTTGCATCATATTTTACATCCATTGTTGCACCCATGTTTACGCCCACTTTTACATCCCTTTTTGCATCCTATTTTTCATCTGCATTTGCTTCTCTTTTTGTATCTATCATTACATCCACTTTTGTTGTGACACAATTTGTGCCGTGTTTTGTACTTACTATTATACCCACGTTTTCTTCCAATTTTGCATCCATCTTCGCATCCTCTTTTGCATAAAACATTGCATCTATTTTTGCATCCAATTATGTGTTGGGGTTTGCATCTCATTTTGTATCTTATTTTGCATGTACTTCCATTGCATCAATATTTTGCATCCAATTTTGTTTCTCATGTTTCACCCATGTTTTCATCCACTTTTACATCCCTTATAGCATCTTGTCTTGCATCTAAGTTTGCATCTTCTTTTGGTCTATTATTACATCCATTTTCTCATCCACTTTTTTTGTGCTATGATTTGTGCCATATCTTATGCCTATCATTGCAACCCACATTTTATTCCACTATTGCATCCACATTTGTATCCTCTTTTGTGTCCAAGTTTGCATCAAATATTGTTTATGTTTTTTGCATCCCATTTCGAATCTACTTTTAC
>APFE031213854.1:151078-168104 GCA_000404065.3 Pinus taeda
AGCAAAGAATGCCACAAAAGAGGAAGCAAAAAATGATGCAAAAATAGATGCAAAAAATGGCACAAAACTAGAAGCAAAACCTGTTGTAAAACCAAATGAAAATCTTGGTGCAAAATATAATGCAAAAAATGATGGAAAATTTGGCGTAAAAAAGATGCAAAATCTGGTGCAAAAAGGGACGCTTTAAAAATTGTACAATAGAGCCAGATTTAGTGCCAGGCTGCTCATCCCAATTGAGAAAAAAATGCACCAAAATCTGGTGCTAAATCTGGCGCAAATTGCCTGTTTTGTTGTAGTGATTTTGCATGAAATATGATGGTGTATATATAAAAAATGGGGTGACCCTTCACCTCCCTTATGACTCTTGGAATACCCTCATAAATGGTTGACTTCTCATGACTTTTCGACTTCCTACATGGCTCTTCACATTACATATATTACTTTTGGACTTCCACTTTACCTTAAATTTTCCAATATAAAATTACATAATTCACGAATTATCTGGCACATGATGGCTCATGACATGACACTAATGAAACAGACTGCATAATGACATGGAAATGTTAAGTCACTTTTTGCTGTTACTTTATTTTTGTCTTCTTGAAAAGATGCTTCATGTTCTTCTTCTTCCTCCTCCTTATGACATGAAGATAAGGAGTATTCAATGTGGTCTGGATCTTCCATCTTCTGTTATAATCCAGTGCACCTTCGTCTTCTTGCATGATTATCATATTATCTCCTCAACTCCTTAGGTGTCTTCTAGCATGGTCTTCTTCTCCATCTCCTTCATCATCATTTTGTCATGAAATAATAGAATACTTGCGACTGAATCCACCCATGACAAGATGACATAAATATGATAAAACCCTAGCCTAAGGTGCTTCATGAAATCACATCTCAGGGCTAGAACTAGTGGCTGGTTGAGTGATAGACTTAGGGATTGCATGGTTCCAGTGGCCAAGGTATGGGACTGAGGCTTGAGATTGTGCAATGAGCAGTTAAGGATGAATAAGGTGAAAGGATTGCGTAGTTGAGGGACTCAAGGACTCAGGCTAGAGGATTGAGCCTTTAGAATGTGCGATGCATAGTTTTGGAGGCCTGGGCTGAGGGATTGCATATTTGAGGGACTTAAGGGCTTAAGTTGGAGGCTTGGGGCTTGAGACTACATATTGCACAATTTGAAGGTTTGGGTTGAGTGGCTGCACAGTTGAGGGAATCAAGGAGTCGGGCTAAGGGATCTAGCATTTAGTTCATGCACTACACATTGCTAGAAATACATGGAGGCTAGGTGATTGTGCAATTGTGTAGTTTAGGAGCTCATGGTTGAGGCTTTAGGACTGAGAATGTGCAATACGTAGTTCAAACCTAGATGGAGGGAAAGATTGTGCAGTTTTGGAGCTTAGGGGATGGATTGATCACTAAGAATACACAGTGCACAATTTTGGGAGGCAGAAACTGCACATTGAGCAGTTCCAAGAGACAAGGATGCTGCTTGAGAGCTGAGGCTGTGAAATGCATAGTTCAAGCTGGCCAAAGGAGGCAGAGTGGTTCGGTTAGAGAGTTTTCCCAATTTGACTTAATGTTAAATCAATGAGATGAAGATACACAAAAGCATGACTCTAAACATGACCACATATGTAGATCACTTGATGACACAACATGGAACACTCAGAACACATGAACACCATCCTTTCCTTATTGCAACAACTTTGCGACAACCTACACCAAGTGCAACACCAAAGATACACTTTGTGACAATTGTGACAACACCTGTGTGACAATGCTTGAAACTTTGGAAATGAGTGCGATATATATTTACATGGTAAGACAAACTCATTTACACAAAGGTTATCCCTTGAAACCACCAAAACTAGCTTTCGAGCATTGTGCAACACTCCACATTTTAAAATAAGACATTTACTATATGAAGAGAAAAGTGCGAACGACACTTTTAATACACAAAAAAAAATGAAAGCGACACATGCCAGAGTGAAGATAACATGAAAATGAAACTAATTAAAGTGAATTCAAGCGAAAGAGACAGTTGAAAGCATGAAAAAGACACTCGCGAAAGTGAAACTGCGCAAAAGAAATAGTTTGAAAATATCACCAAAATAGAAGTACAAACACAACCAAAATTGAGGGATTGTCAATGATAGTACACATTGACAATCGACATGGGTTGAACATTGCACAGACACTGTCTTGATTGAATATGCTATGCTTGTTCAAGCTTGCGTAAAAGAATGCGTGCATGAAATTGTTGCAAATTGAGCATATGTGAGCAAGTGACTTCGACTGATTAAGAAGACCACAAAATGACCGATCGAAAGATCCACATTAGGGTCCAAAATTCAAGTGTAGGTAAAAATTGGAGGGTGTTTGTCGCAGCAAAAATAAGAGGGTAAGTTTTATTTTCAAGGGGATTTTTGTAGATACGCTTTTTTAAAATAACTAAAACATTAATTTGATTTGATATTTTTTAGTCCAACAAGTAGTTTTCACAGCTCAAAATATTCATCATTGGTTTCGTAATATTCACAAAATTTAAGAAAATTAGAAATGTGTTTGGTTATGGATGTTCCATCCTCACCATCAAACTTCAAGTGAGACAAGTTATAAAGAGGCTCATCGATGATTAAAGGTTTACCAGGCGATCAGTTAGAAAAGCACCCCAGGAGTATGATTTTAGGACGATCCATTTAATATAAGAGATTCATAATAGAATCAACGGGCACAATTTTTCATCTAGTCCTCCTTCTAGTGCCATTCTATTGACGGTGCTGGAAATTAGTTAACAAAGGGTGTCTCCCCCATGTGAAGTCACAATTAGACCTCACACCATTTGGAATAGGAGCCCCATTTGGAGTATCAACCCGATTGCCATATATTCTTATAGATTTTCCTTGGCGTAAACTGTCAGCAAGAGAGAGAAGCGTGTATGTTCCTTTGCAAAAAGTAAGTAAGTTTGCCTGGTGAATGTTCAATTGCAGGTCTATCAAGGTTCTTCTACTATAGGGGGAGGAAAATTGAGCCTCTAAGAGAGAGGTAATACTACCACCCTAGTATATGTGCACACAACCAAAAAGAGAACCACCTAACATGAAGCATAACAGTCCATATAGATGCGATGAGTATTACAATTATTAAAACACATTTTAAATAAGATAAGCACTAAAATAACCGAAATAGTTCAAATACTTTATTATAGGTGAAAGCAAGCATTAATCATAAACATTCACATAAAAATCTTACAAATATTCACAATCCATGCATGAAAACATATTGGCAATTAGGCTTCAAGTATTTAGTAAAGGTCCCAAGATACATGAATACAACAAACATCACTAGCTCCAATAGTGGAGCATTGGAGCCATGACTTTCTCCCCAAAAGTATACCGGATCTATTACTCATGAATCCTTATGGGAGAAGCTAAGGTGAAAATTATTTTGCATGAAAAATGAGGGTGTATATATAACAAATGGGGTGACCCTTCACCTCCCTTATGACTCTTGGAATACCCTCATGAATGTTTGACTTCTCATGGCTTTTTGACTTGCTACATGGCTCTTCACATTACATATATTACTTTTGGACTTCCACTTTACATTACATTTTCCAATATAAAATTACACAATCCATGAATTATCTGGCACCTTATGGCTCATGACATGTCAAGACATGACACTAATGACATGGACTACATAATGACATGGAAATGTTAAGTCACTTTTTGCTGTTGATTTATTTTTGTCTTCTTGAAGAGATGGTGCATGTTCTTCTTCTTCCTCCTCCTTATGACTTGAAGATAAGGAGTCTTCAATGTGGTCTTGATATTCCATCTTCTATTATAATATAGCGCGCCTTCGTCTTCTTGCCTGATGATCATATTATCTCCTCATCTCCTTAGGTGTCTTCTAGCATGGTATCCTTCTCCATCTCCTTCATCATCATTCTATCATGAAATAATAGAATACTTGTGAATAAATCCACCCATGAAAAGATGACACAAATCTGGTATACCCTAGCCTAATATGCTTCATGAAATCACCTCTTAGGGCTAGAACTAGTGACTGGTTGAGTAACATACTTAGGGATTGCATAGTTCCAAAGGAAAAACTATGGGAGTGAGGCTTGAGATTGTGCAATGCACAGTTAAGGATGGATATGGTCAAAGGATTGTGTAGTTGAGTGACTCAAGGACTCATGCTGGAGGCTTGAGCCTTGAGACTGTGTGATGCATAGTTTTGGAGGCTTGGGATGAGGGACTACATATTTGAGGGACTTAAGGGCTTAGGCTGGAGGCCTAGGGCTTGAGACTGCACAATGCACAATTTTGAAGGTCTGGGCTGAGTGGCTGCACAGTTGAGGGAATCAAGGAGCTGGGAAGAGGGATCTAGCATTGAGTTTACCCACTAAGCAATGCTAGAAAGACATGGAGGCCTGGTGATTGTGCAATTGTGAAATTTAGGAGCTCATGGTTGAGGCTTGAGGACTAATACTGTGTAATGCATAGTTCAGGCCTGGATGGAGGGAAAGATTGTGTAGTTCTAGAGCTTAGGGGATTGGCTTGAGAACTAAGAATACATAGTGCATAGTCCTTGGAGGGCAGAAACTGCACATTGCGTGGTTCCAAGAGACAAGGATGCTTCTTGAGTGCTAAGACTATGAAATGCATAGTTTAGGCTTGCTAAAGGAGGCAGAGTGGTTCGGTCAGAGAGTTTTCCCAACTTGACTAAGTGTTAGATGAATGAGAGAAGATAGGAAAAAGCATGACTCTAAACATGACCACATACTTAGATCACTTTATGACACAACATGGAACACTCAGAACTCATGAACACCATCCTTTCATTATTGCAACAAATTTGCGATGACCTACACCAAGTGCAACACCAAAGATACACTTTGCGACAATTGTGACAACAGTTGTGCGGCAATGCTTAAAAATTTGGAAATGAGTGCGATACATATTTACATGGTAAGACCGACTCATTTACACAAATGTTATCCCTTGAAACCACCAAAACTAGCTATCATGCATTGTGCGACACTCCACATGCTAAAATATGAAATTTACTATATGAAGAGAAACGCGCGAACGAAACTTGTAATACACAAATGAAAATGAAAGCGACACATGCTAGAGTGAAGATAACATGAATTAAAGTGAAATCAAGCAAAAGCGACAGTTGAAAGCATGAAAAAGACACTCGTGAAAGTGAATATGCACAAAAGAAATAGTTTGAAAAGCTCACCAAAATAGAAGTACAAACACAGCCAAAAGTGAGGGACTGTCAATGACAGTACACATTGACAATCGACATGGTTTGAACATTGCACAAAAACTGTCTTGATGGAAGATGCTATGATTGTTCAAGCTTACGTAAAAGAATGCGCGCATGAACTTGTTGCGAATTGAGCATGTGTGAGCAAGTGACTTTGACCAATTAAGAAGATGACAAAACAACCGATCGAAAGATCCACATTAGGCTCCAAAATTCAAGTGTAGGTAAAATTTTGGAGGGCATTTCTTGCAACAACAATAGTAGGGTAAGTTTTATTTTCAAGGGGATTGTTTTAGATATGCTTTTTTGAAATAAATACAACATTGATTTGATTTGATTTTTTAATTCCAACGATTAGTTTTTATAGCTCAAAATATTCATCATTGGTTTTGTAATATTCACAAAATTTAAGAAAATTAGAAATGTGTTTGGTTATGGATGTTCCATCCTCACCATCAAACTTCAACTGAGACAAGTTATAAAGAGGCTCATCGAGGATTAAAAGTTTACTAGGCGATAGGTTAGAAAAACACCCTAGGAGTATGATTTTAGGATGATCCATTTAAGATAAGAGATTCATAATAGAATTAATGGGCACAACTTTTCATTTGGCCCTCCTTCTAGCACCATTTTGTTAATGGTGCTGGAAATTATTCAACCAAGGGGTTCTCCCTGATGTGAAGTCACAATTAGACCTCACAACATTTGGAATAGGAGCCCCATCTGGAGTATCGACCCAACTGCCATATATTCTTATAGATTTTCCTTGGCATAAACTGTCAGCAAGAGAGAGAAGCGCATATGTTCCTTTGCAAAAAATATGTAAGTTTTCTTGGTGAATGTTCAATTGCAGGTCTATCAAGGTTCCTCTACTATAGATGGAGGAAACGTGAGCCTCTAAGGGAGAGGTAATATTACCACCCTAGTATAGGTGCACACAACCAAAAAGAGAATCACCTAACATCAACCATAACAGTCCAGATAGATGTGATGAGTATTACAATTATTAAAACACATTTTCAATAAGATAAGCACTAAAATAACCGAAATAGTTCAACTACTTTAGTATAGGTGAAAGCAAGCATTAATCATAAACATTCACATAACAATCTTACAAATATTCACAATCCATGCATGAAAACATGTTTTCCATTACGCTTCAAGTATTTAGTAAAGGTCCCAAGAAACATGAATACAATGAACATCACTAACTCCAATAGTGGAGCATTGGAGCCATGACTTGCTCCCCAAAAGTATACCGGATTTGTCTCTCTGAATCCTTATGGGATAAACCAAGGTGAAATGTATTTTGCATGAAAAATGAGGGTGTATATATAACAAATGGGGTGAACCTTCACCTCCCTTATGACTCTTGAAATACCCTCATGAATGTTTGACTTCTCATGAATTTTCAACTTCCTACATGGCTCTTCACATTACATACATTTCTTTTGGATGTCCACTTTACATTACATTTTTCAATATAAAATTACATAATCCATGAATTATTTGGAACATGATGGCTCATGACATGACATGACATGACACTAATGACACAGATTGCATATTGACATGGAAATGTCAAGTCACTTTTTGATGTTGCTTTATTTTTGTCTTCTTGAAAAGATGGTGCATGTTCTTCTTCTTCCTCCTCCTTATGACTTGAAAATAAGGAGTCTTAAATGTGGTCTTGGTCTTCCATCTTCTGTTATAATCTAGTGTGTCTTCATATTCTTGCCTGATGATCATATTATCTCCTCAGCTCCTTAGGTGTTTTCTAGCATGGTCTCCTTCTCAATCTCCTTCATCATCATTCTATCATGAAATACTAGAATACTTGTGACTGAATCCACCCATGAAAAGATGATATAAATCTGATAAAACCCTAGCCTAAGATGCTTCATGAAATCACCTCTTAGTTTTAGAACTAGTGACTAGTTGAGTGACAAACTTAGGGATTGCATGGTTCCCAGGGCCAAGGTATATGACTCAGGCCTGATATTGTGCAATGCGTAGTTAAGGATGGATAGGGCCAAAGTTTTGCGTAGTTGAGGGACTCAAGGACTCAGGCTGGAGGCTTAGGCCTTGAGACTGTATGATGCATAGTTTTGGAGGCCTAGGATGAGGGACTGCATATTTTAGGGACTTAAGGGCTTAATCTGGAGGCTTGGAGCTTGAGACTGCACAATGCACAATTTTGAAGGTCTGGGCTGAGTGGCTGCGTAGTTGAGGGAATCAAGGAGCTGGGCTAAGGGCTCTAGTATTGAGTTTACCCACTGATCAATGCTAGAAAGACATGGAGGCATGGTGATTATGAAATTGTGCAGTTTAGGAGCACATGGTTGAGGCTTGAGGACTCAGTCTGTGCAATGCGTAGTTCATGCCTGGATGGAGGTAAATATTGTGCAGTTATGGAGCTTAGGGGATGGGCTTGAGCACTAAGAATACACAGTGGACAGTTCTGGGAGGCAGAAACTACACATTGCGCGGTTCCAAGAAACAAGGATGTTTCTGGAGGGCTGAGACTGTGAAATGCATAATTCAGGTTGGCTAAAGGAGGCAGAGTGGTTCGGTTAGAGAGTTTTCCCAATTTGACTAAGTGTTAGATCAATGAGATGAAGATAGGCAAAAGCATGACCCTAAATATGACCACATACTTAGATCACTTGATGACACAAAATGGAACACTCAGAACACATGAACACCATCCTTTCCTTATTGCAACAACTTTGTGATGACCTACACCAAGTACAACACCAAAGTTACACTTGTGACAACAGCTGTGCGACAATGCTTGAAAATTTGGAAATGAGTGTGATACATATTTACATGGTAAGACCAAATCATTTACACAAAGGTTATCACTTGAAACCACCAAAGCTAGCTTTTGTGCATTGTGCGACACCACATGCTAAAATATGACATTTACTATATGAAGAGAAAAGTGAGAACAAAACTTGTAATACACAAACAAAAATGAAAGCAACACATTCCAGAGTGAAGATAACATGAAAATGACACTAATTAAAGTGAAATCAAGTGAAAGCGACAGTTGAAAGCATGAAAAAGACACTCGCGAAAGCGAAGGTGCACAAAAGAAATAGTTTGAAAAGCTCACTAAAATAGAAGTACAAACATAGCCAAAAGTGAGGGACTGTCAATGACAATACACATTGACAGTCGACATGGATTAAAAATTGTGCAACCACTGTCTTGATGTAATATTCTATGCTTGTTCAAGCTTGCGTAACAGAATGTGCGCATGAACTTTTTGCGAACTAAGCATGTGTGAGCAAATGACTTCCACCGATTAAGAAGACCACAAAATGGCCAATCGAAATATCCACATTAGGCTCCAAAATTCAAGTGTAGGTAAAATTTTGGAGGGCATTTGTCACAGCAACAATAGAAGGGTAAGTTTTATTTTCAAGGGGATTGCTATATATATGCTTTTTTGAAATAACTACAACATTGATTTGATTTGATTTTTTTTAGTCCAACAAGTAGTTTTCAATGCTCAATAGATTCATCATTGGTTTCTTAATATTCACAAAATTTAAGAAAATTAGAAATGTGTTTGGCTATGGATGTTCGATCCTCACCATCAAACTTCAATTGAGACAAGTTATAAAGAGGCTCATCGAGGATTAAAAGTTTACCAGGCGATAGGTTAGAAAAACACCCTAGGAGTATGATTTTAGGATGATCCATTTAAGATAAGAGATTCATAATAGAATTAATGGGCACAACTTTTCCTCTGGCCCTCCTTCTAGCGCCATTTTGGTGACGGTGCTGGAAATTAGTCAACCAAGGGGGCCTCCCCGATGTGAAGTCGCAATTAGACCTCACACCATTTTGAATAGGAGCCATGTATGGAGTATCAACCCAACTGCCATATATTCTTATAGATTTTCCTTGGCATAAACTGTCAGCAAGAGAGAGAAGCGCGTATGCTCCTTTGCAAAAAGTAAGTAAGTTTTCCTATTGAAAGGTTCTTCTACTATAGAGGGAGGAAAAGTGAGCCTCTAAGGGAGAGGTAATATTCCCACGCTAGTATAGGTGCACACAACCAAAAAGAGAATCACATAACATCAAGAATAATAGTTCAGATAGATGCGATGAGTATTACAATTATTACAAGACATTTTTAATAAGATAAGCACTAAAATAACCGAAATAGTTCAACTACTTTAGTACAGGTGAAAGCAAGCATTAATCATAAACATTCACATAATAATCTTACAAATATTCACAAATTCACAATCCATGTATGAAAACATGCTGGCCATTAGGCTTCAAGTATTTAGTAAAGGTCCCATGATACATGAATACAACGAACATCACTAGCTCCAATAGTGGAGCATTGGAGCCATGACATGCTCCCCAAAAGTATACCCGATCTGTCTCTCTGAATCCTTATGGGAGAAGCTAAGGTGAAAATTTTTTTGCATGAAAAAGGAGGGTGTATATATAACAAATGGGGTGACCTTCACCTCCCTTATGACTCATGGAATATCCTCATGAATGTTTGATTTCTCATGACTTTTCGGCTTCCTACATGGCTCTTCACATGACATATATTACTTTTGGACTTCCACTTTAGATTACATTTTCCAATATAAAATTACATAATCCACAAATTATCTGGCACATGATGGCTTATTACATGACATGACATGACACTAATGACACATACTGCATAATGAGATGGAGATGTCAAGTCACTTTTTTTTGTTGCTTTATTTTTGTCTTCTTGAAAAGATGGTGCATGTTCTTCTTCTTCCTCATCCTTATGAATTGAATATAAGGAGTCTTTAATGTGGTATTGATCTTCCATATTCTGTTATAATCCAGTGTGCCTTCATCTTCTTGCCTGATGATCATATTATCTCCTTAGCTCCTTAGGTGTCTTCTAGCATGGTCTCCTTCTACATCTCCTTCATCATTATTATGTCATGAAATAATAAAATACTTTTGACTAAATCCACCCATGACAAGATGACATAAATCTGATAGAACCCTAGACTAAGATGCTTGATGAAATCACCTCTTATGGTTAGAACTACTGACTGGTTGAGTGAAATACTTAGGGATTGCGTGGTTCCAGAGGACAAGGTATGGGACTAAGGCTTGAGATTGTGCAATGCACAGTTAAGGATGGATAACATTAAAGGATTGTGTAGTTGAGGGACTCAAGGACTCAAGTTGGAGGCTTGATCCTTGAGACTGCGGGATGCATAGTTTTGGAGGCTTGGGCTGAGGGACTACATATTTGAGGGACTCAAGGGCTTAAGCTGGAGGCTTGGGGCTTAAGACTACACAATGCACAATTTTGAAGGTCTTGTCTATGTGGTTGCGCAGTTGAGGGAATAAAGGAGACATGCTGAGGGCTCTAGCATTGAGTTTACCCACTGCGCTATGCTAGAAAGATAGGGAGGCTAGGTGATTGTGCAATTGTGCAGTTTAGGAGCTTATGGTTGAGGCTTGAGGACTGAGATTGTGCAATGTGTAGTTTAGGCCTAGATGGAGGGAAAGACTATGCAATTTTGGAGCTTAGGGGATGGGCTTGTGCGCTAAGAATACACTATGCACAGTTATGGGAGGCAGAAACTGCACATTTCACGGTTCTAAGAGATAAGGATGCTACTTGAGGGCTGAGAATTTGAAATGCATAGTTCAGGCTAGCTAAAGGAGGTAGAGTGGTTCGGTTAGAAAGTTTTCCCAATTTGAGTAAGTGTTAGTTCAATGAGATGAAGATAGGGAAAATCATGACTCTAAACATGACCACATACTTAGATCCCTTGATGACACAACATGGAACAGTCAGAACACTTGAACACCACCCTTTCCTTGTTGGAACAACTTTGTGATGACCTACACCAAGTGAAACACCAAATATACACTTTGCGACGATTGTGACAACACTTGTGTGACAATGCTTGAAGCTTTGGAAGTGAGTGAAATACATATTTACATGGTAAGACCAACTCATTTACACAAAGGTTATCCCTTGAAACCACCAAAACTAGCTTTTGTGCGTTGTGTGATAGTCCACATGGTAAAATATGACATTTACTATATGAAGAGAAAAGTGTGAACAACACTTGTAATACACAAACAAAAATGAAAGTGACACATGCCAGAGTGAAGATAACATGAAAATGAAACTAATTAAAGTGAAATCAAGTGAATGCGACCGTTGAAAGCATGAAAATGAAAGTCGCGAAAGCGAAGGTGCGCAAAATAAATAGTTTGAAAAGCTCACCAAAATAGAAGTACAAACGTAGCCAAAAGTGAGGGACTGTCAATGACAGTACACATTGACAATCGACATGGGTTGAACATTGCACATAAACTGTCTTGATGGAATATGCTATGCTTGTTCAAGCTTGCATAAAAGAATGTGCACATGAACTTGTTGCGAATTGAGCATGTGTGAGCAAGTGCCTTAGACCGATTAAGAAGACCATAAAATGACTGATCGAAAGATCCACATTAGGCTCCAAAATTCAAGTGTAGGTAAAATTTTGGAGGGCATTTGTCACAACAACAATAGGAGGGTAAGTTTTATTTTCAAGAAGATTGCTATAGATATGATTTTTTGAAATAAATACAACATTGATTTGATTTAATTCTTTTTAGTCCAAAAAGTAGTTTTCACAACTCATTTTTTTTTTTTTTTTCCTTTTTAGACATGAATGAATAAGAGGGGTAGATGTCCCAAGCCTAGGAAAGTTAATGGTAGAATTGATAATTTAGAATGTTTTTTTATCATATTGGGAATTTTGTAAGTAACAACTCCAAGCACACACAAGAAAACAAAGATGGTATCTTATATTTGGACTCTAGAAATAGTGATTCAGGAGTATCTCAACCAATGGTAGGGAAGAAGGTGACTTTTGTAGTAGGGGGATCAGATTCAAAATATAGTCAACCTTCGCATATCACAGAGAACAATTTTCTTGGAGGAAAGAAGATGGAAAATCATGAGGGTGGTATTGGTGAAGGGTTTGGAGAAAACAATGCTGAGAATGAAAAGGGAGAACTCACCTTTGGATTCCCAACTGTATATCTCCATGCAAGTTTTAAAATGAAGAATATTCCACCATCGGTACCCCCTCACTTCTATGGTAAGGTACATGAATACCCTAATGATTTTCTTTTTGAGTTTGATATACTTTGTAGGAGCTATGACTATTGTTTAGATGCCTAGATGCTAAAATTGTTCCCCACTACCCTTAAAGACTCAACCTTGCGCTAGTTTATGGGCCTCGGGGGAAATCCTATACACACTTGGGATCAGATGAAGATGACTTTTCTAGGTAAGTATCATGAGTATTGTGAAAATCGTGAAATGCAAAATGGTTTTTTTTACAATAACACAATGAGAAGATGAAAGTTTAGAGGATTATCTTGAGAGGTTCCCATATATTATCCAAAGATCCAAGTATATATTAAATCCTGGTACTATTAGGACCGTATTATACGATTTTGGATGAATTGATGAACACCTTGAATTGATTAGGACAGGAGATATTTATCAACTAAATTTTGATCAAATTTATGACTTATGTAGGAAATATTCGCACCACTACAAGGAAAAGACCCTCTAACACAGGTTTTTGCGGAATCCCCTATACAAATATCCCAAAAATACATTTTTAGCATAGGTCACTAGCAAAGTTGGGCGGGTGAATGTTTTAGCGAAAGTTTTTTAAAGACGTGTCACTAATACATTAGTGCATCAGTGCATTACTATAACTATACAAACTGGTGTTTAATAACATATGGTGCACCATGGCAGATTCATCTTTTATAAAAATAAAAAAATAACAATGCGCTCAGTAGATAATGCACATCAATGCTTAGACTACTTGATATCATTGCAAAAGTGTTAAATTTATAAAAATTTCAGTGGTAAAAATCAATTTTCCTAGTCCAATGTTTTACTCTCACAATGCCTCGGTGCTAAATTTGTATAATAACACCCCGATGCATAAACAATATGGTGCATCATTATGGAGTTTTTAATTTAAAAATGGCAGTGCACTAATTCTACTATATGCACTAGTGCCATTAATTAAATTGGGCTCCAATGCCTAATATAAAATGGTGCACCGTTATAGGGTTATTTTTTATACAAATAAAAACTATGGTGTGCTACATATATAAGGTGCATCGATGCGTATACTATTTGATAACCCCAGAAAAGGGTTAAATTGGAAAAAAATGTCGGTAGCAAAATTCATTTTCACCATTTTTGTGCTATACTCACATAAAGCATCAATGCTTTCCATTTTTACAAAAGCTCTGGTGCATAAAAACACGGTGCACTTGGGCAATGTTTTTAATTTAAAAAACATCAGTGTTCTACTCATATAATAAGCACTAGTTTCATTAATAGAATTGTACATCTCGATGCTTAATAGACAATGGTGCACCATTTGAAGGTTATGCTTTTTAAAATAAAAAACTAACGGTGCACTAAGTAACTTTGAAGCACTGACATGTCTATTACTTGATAGCACCTGACTTGTGTAAATTTAAAAAATGTTGTTTGTAAAATTAATTTTCAGTATTACAGTGCTATACTCCCACAAATACCCGATGCTTTGACCTTTTTAGAACACCCCGGTGTGTCTACCATATGGTGCATTTTTGCATGGTTTTTAATTTAAACATAGTAGTGTACTAGGTGAAAATGAAGCATCAATGCATATATAACTTGATAGTATTGAAGAAAGGTTAAATTTAAAAAAATGTCAGTCGTAAAATTCATTTTCACCATTTTGGTGCTATACTCCAGCGAAGCACCGATTTTATACTTGTTTCCACATGCCTCAGTGCGTAAATAACATGGTGCACTGCAGTAGGGTTTTTAATTTAAAAAATCGTGGTGCAATTTGTAAATACTCCACATCGGTGCATCGATTACTCGAGCACGCCATAACAGGGTTAAATAAAAAAACTTATTGGCCATAAAATTCATTTTTACCATTTGCAGTGTTGTAGAGATCTCAAGTACTGGTGCAACTTTTTCCTCTGTGAAGTGCCCTGCCATCAGTTCTTCCCTTGCTTGCCATCCTTCCATCCGTTTCTCACTGCGTGTCTTTCAAATTTTGTCAAGCAGTGGTCAAATTTGTTTTTTTCCTTCATGTGACAACCATGCCTCCTCAACGAGCAAATTTCTAGGTAATGTCTATGTTTCTCCCTACCTTGATTTTTCAGCGAAGTAGAATTGAAAATAATTTTAAAAATTCATTGTTTATTTATTTATTTTTATTTTTATTTGTTTACTATGCTGTGCATTTGAGACATTCGGTTGGCATCATTCATGGCGCACCTTGTAAATTTGCAGGGTGCACTGCAAGTTGGTGCATAACGTTAACACACGTTTAACAGTTCAGTTCATTTGGTAAATGGAAACACACTGAGCTATGAAGTTCCATGACGCAAGGATTTCAAAATTATAATTTTTACGGCGGTGCATCTAGTAAAAGTAACTTCCTAGTGCCTTTATGTTTACCATATGCACCACATAATATTAAAAAATTATAGCTTGATGCATTTAGTAACCAAAACGTTACGGTGCGGTGCATCAATGTAAAATTAATGCACCGGTGTGAAATGTTATGTCGATGCACTAAATTGAAAAATAAAAATAACTAATGTTATGTATGTATGCGAACCGAAAGCGGTGTATCAAGTCGTCATGCTCATCATTTTTGGTGCATTGTATATAATGCATCTTATTTTTTTGGCGCATCAAGGTTGAAATTTTGTTTTTTTTAACTAAAAGTTTTATGTCCATATTTATAAACACATTTTTCATTTAATAAAGAAAAAATATGTTTTATGTATGAGGATGATGTATTTTAAATGTCAATCATGCAAGGACATTAGAGGAGAGAGGAGAAACAATATCAACAGAAAAGAGTTGACCAGTACAATCTCGTATGAGAGTGGGAGGCACGAGAGAGAGAGAGATTTATATCCTCACCCTATTAATGTAGTGACCCAATGCATCTTGATGAATGTAGCCTCGTTAAATACTATGAAGAGGCTACATCCCTTAAGAGGCACTCTGGGTGTTGACACAATTGGTTCATCAGTGGGATGTCCACCAACAAGATTTTCAGTCAGTCCTGACATGTGATATGAGCCCATTGAGGAGGAAGTTTATTTTATAATTGGCCTATCGAGGAGGGGAGGATGTTTCCTAGTTCCCTGATGTCCCCCATGGTGTTGCAATAGAGAACCAACTTGTCTAGCCTCACAGATATGTTCATGATAATGCAGTTTCTCCAACATTTTTTCAGGTGTCTGGTGGAAAGCTATGAGTCACTTCTTTTGGAGTAGGAAGCAAGGTGCCTCTCACTACTTCTAAGTACCATTACAGAGTCTACTAGTGATGGGAAGCACATTAGTTTCCCTATTTGGTTTTATGTTGATTCTTTGGTGCACATTCCACAATGTATCATATGGTTTGCCATTTGTTTTACGAAAATTTTGTATAGATTTAGATAAATGTCGTGCTATGACACATGGGAGGGTGAACTTCCCTTTTGCTTCAAATATTTTTTTACTATTTTTTGAGAGGTTTTGGGAGACGAGGTATACTTTTGACCGTCACCCTCCTAGGCGAATGACTAAGGTGCTGATGCGCATGTGGGGTGAGATGATGCCCAAGAGGGGCCAACTAGAGTACTCGATGATTATTTCCATTGATGCACTGAGGCTGCTAGGCAGTGAGGCCATCCACATGTTCATCTTGGTGCCTTGTCCTTACACGGGATGGATTGGCGACAATGTCCCAACATCCTCTTCACACAAGATGAGCCAACAAATGATAGAGATAATATTAGTGTTTTCTTTAAATTAATATATTTTCATTTTATTGTCTTAATTAATTAGAAAAATATTATTCTAGCATGTTCTTTAACTTGTTTTATAAATTATTTAATGAAATTATCTAATTATTGTTGTGTACTATATATTTGGTAGACACTGCCGTATTTGTTGGGGACATGCCTCCTCCCCCACCGGATACAGATGCAAAGATGACTGAGGTTACAGAGGGTGAGGGCCTTCTTGATTGGATGCGTATATATGTGGGCATGCGATCATGCCATAGGATTGATATTGGATTAAGGATTGAGTTGGGTGACTGAATTTATAGCCTTTTGGTTGAGGTGAGGGTCTGCCCTACGATGGCTCGAGACAACATGGCAAATCCTATGTTCTTGGAGCTCTAGACAGACATGCTGCGCGATATGATGGGTCTTATGCATCATATCATTGGAGCTACCGAGTTTATACTATCATTGAGAAGGGATACAAACAATGCGACATATACATAGTCTTCACCTAGTACTACCCCATTAGATCATGATAATGAGGGTTGTAATCCTTTTGGTAGTACTCCACCTCCTTGGGATGACTATGCAGTAGATACACAATCGACTTCACCAAGATGTACTACCCTATTGAATGATGATTGGGGTTGTGATTGGCCTTTTGGTAGTATCCCACCTCTTTGTCATTCACCTTATGATCACCCACTGCCTCATGTTTCTCCTTAGAGAGCAAACCATCCACCTTCTCGTCCAACTCTTTCTTTGACTCTTGAGGCAGTTGACCATCCATCGTCTTCTGCTATAGACCAAGGCAACATTAGTACTATTGTATCAAATATTTTATAACACTTATTTTACTTGATGTGGTTATTTGACTTGTT
>APFE031213856.1:0-15607 GCA_000404065.3 Pinus taeda
TATATTTTTAGAACTAAACTAACTATTATATGCAACATTTATTTATTTATTTATTATCCTACTCTACTTGAGTAAAAGAAATTCCTCTACTCAAGTTTATAATATAATCTCCATTGCACACCCGAGTATGAAGAATCAGTTGTTTTAATGATGATGTCAAGAAGTAAGGAAGAATGAAGGAGTGGTATGGCCTTATAATTGCTTGAAACCAACTTTCAACAAAATCAAAATGATATTGGTTTACCCCTTTATTTGGCTCATTTAGCATATCCTCCTTTATCGTGCCATGCAGATCTTCTAGCATTAGATCATTATCCTCTTGTATGCTCAGAGGATCCGCAGATAGGCATGTCAAAAATTCTTCAATCTCAGGTTCTAATGGTTTCTCTCCATTGGATGTGGTCCATGATTCTTCAGTTTCCTCGGCATTTTTGCAAGGTTGAAGATCTTCTTGTGAATGTGATTCATACTTGTTGTTCTTCTATCACTTATGGGGAGGCAAATAATTTTTTGACTGTTGTCGAGATTTGTTCTTCCTAAGAAGAAGAAATCCCAACTGCTATTAAGATTTGAGAGAGTTCTTTCAAACTCTTGATCATCATTGAATATTGGTTTGTTGGTTCCTAATCCCTGTCCCACACATGAATTAGTGTATGTAATTCTTATTAAAAATCCTAAAGAAATAAGAAGAAAGCACACTTAAAACAAATGCAACAAACCAATCATGTACTCGAAGTGCCACTGTGCTATTAAGACCCTGTTGTCACCAAGTTATTTGTTCACACAAGTTAGGCTTCTCTTCTTTTCATGAATCAATCTAAAAGAAAACACACTTGCAAAGAAAAAAGAAGGAAACAACGAGGCTTTGGAGCAACCCTCCAAAGTGGATGCGCAAGTTCTTACCTCTCTTCTTATCGTTTTATCTTTGCCCCCAAGTTGTCCACGTAACTAGATCACAAAGTAAAATTGTGAAAACAACTATGCTCTAATCCCTTTAGCACCTCCTCGGCATCGACACCAAAAATGTTGGTGGAACTATATGCATTATAATTCCAACATTTAATTATCGAATCCGTGATCGTAAGCCTTAGAGATGCAACCACAAGAAATGCAGTATTAGAGCCTATTTTAAGCTATACTAACAATTAATACTAGAAAGAACCAATGAGTAAGGTCTTTGAATTGTCATTGAACTATGAGATTCTAATGCTTATCATGTTTCAAACCACAATCTTTCATTACTAACAAATAATGTTCATGTGGTTTCATTTATGTAGCTTATTAGGTCTCGAGACTTCGGTGGTTTTAATCCTATAGTGTTGCATACAAACACTCATTAAACATGTTGTAGAAAAAACAAAATGCAAAAAAGTAAATGTTGGCAACTACAAGCAAAATCATGCTAAATAAGTAAAGCAATAAAAGAGATAACTACTAAAAATGAAAACAAAATCTAAGGAATCTTGCATTGGGACATAAGAAGAACTCAATACTATGAAGTTTTAAAAATATTCTATGATTATTCATGAGTATTTATCTCGAGTTTCCTATCCTTCAATGGATTCCAATAGTCTTACAAATTGCTATAAATTAAAGTAAACTAGCAACACAAAATGAAATGGAAAATATAATGTCACTAAAAACCAAAAGCAATCAAAACAACTTGCGACAATTGTAGATTTCTAAATCCTAAATTCAAGTTCTCTCCACAATAAAGTACATTGACACTAAAAATAAAAAATAAAAAATAAAAAATAAAAATGAAATCTATGAGAGAAATATACTAAATTGCATAAATCTACATGCTAGAATGAAATGATTATATGATGGGCAACAAGAGAATTAATAAATATAATTTTGTAGTAAAGGGTTGAATGTAAAATTACTCTAAAATTATTCACCCAAATATAGAATTAAGGAAAAAAAGAGGAAGGGAGGAGCAAATAGAAGAAAGACAAATGTTCTTTGTAATAGGAAATTCAGTTAAGAACACAAGCTTGTCAAAGAAGAAATGGAAAGAAAATAAAATGAATACTTTGTTTTTTGTTCTTGAAAAGATTGTTTATGGTGATGTTGCTTATAATTTTCTTTCATTTCTTAGGCAGAAAACAAAGAATGAAAGGGTGTAAATTATTTATAAAATCAAATGTTGAAAATAAGATCTTAATCTTGCACAAAGAAGAATCAATGGAATGGAATTCACTTCTTAAACCTACAGAGAAGTACTACAAACTAAATTGAAAGCATGAAAGTGAATATATCTAAGTTTTATCTAACATAAATTCATTGAAAAATGAAACTAAATTGCTAGATGTAAGACTAATCTATAAAACGCATGAGGCATAGCAACACTTACCCACACTAAGGGGCCCTTCCCAGGAGGTTAGTGCTGCTAAGAAAAGGTTAGATCAAGCTAAGAAGATGTACCACAATTTAGCAACCATCAATTATTTATTCACATCAAAAACTTTGTTACAAATCGCCTCTCTAAATGTCTCCAAAAACTAGTCATTGATCTCATCTATTACAATAATGAACAACCTCCTTCCTCTACCCTTTGAGGATATATTTATACATAAAATCCATTGAGGAAGGATAAGATCCAATCCCCTAAACTTAGAAAATGAATTTACAACTTTAGAGGAAAATCTCAAAAATCTGATTTTTGTGTAATTTTATAGAACAGGTGTTAAAGAACGAGCCATAACTTCTTGACCATGGTGTATTTTTGGGAGTTGTTTATATGGTTCCTAACTTGTCATATTATCAGCAAAAACCTTTCTTGGAATTTCCTGATTCAATTCTATGGTCTCGAAGATCGTGCATGAAGTTGATTGTTTAGATACTTTCGCAAATCTGGGTTTTGTAGAAATGTTCAAAAACCCATTTTCTAGATTCTTGAGATTCACCACCATATGCACAAAAATCGAGGCAGAACATGGGAGTTTCAAAATTGTTACCTATTTTGTGTTGTAGTTTAAATCATGTGCTAGGATCCCACGCGTGTGAGTTGGGTATTCCAAGTCTTGTACCAGCATATTAAGCCCATGTGGCACCTAATTTACCATGCTTTGAGAACAAAAAAAACATATTTTATAATTTTGACTTTTCTTCCTCCATTCGTGCAAGTGCAGAATTAAGTATTGAATTGTTGAACTGATACAGAGATAGAAATTTTCGTAGTGGAACATGCTCCATGGCTATATAACCACATTAGCAAACCACCATTGATAAAACCATATTGAAAACTCATTTAATCATTAAAAATACAAGAAATCGTTAATAATTAACCACGAGGTAAAATGAATGCATCTATTGAAAATTGGTAATATAATAGTTACATAATATGTTGTAAATGTATGAATATGGCTTGTAAATGGAAGGTTTGGATAGAAAATGTTATAACATATATGCGATCCAACATTCCCCCATGGCTAAGATTTTGCATGCCCTCATGCAAACAAAATATGGGCTAAAAAGGGATGGTGGATGATATAAGGTGATAATGAAGATAATGGCTAAATAAATATGTTTCTCGAAACTTGAAAGAACATTACTTATTATATGGTTCTTTTCTTAGATGAGAAACCATGAATATTTTTTGCATGCTTTATGATTTACAAGGAGAAGACTATAGATATTCATGTACCACAATCATTCTTATGGCCTTACTAGAATATGCATTAATGGATTTAGAAATGGGGGTTTAATGGTGGTTTAAGAAAGGTGAAGATTTATGGAATAGGGAGTGGTTAATCATCAAGATTCCTTAAATTTTAATGAGTTAAAGAGCATTCTAAACGTGTTTTACATCAAGTATACATTTTGAATTTTGATATATACTACAGGCTGCAATGGAAGTTGTATGGAGCTGAAGATGAGGCCAAGTAAGGTTGAGAGCCTGGAATGATGAATGCTAATACAGTATGTTGAAGAGATTGAATTGAAGATGTTAAAAAGGTCCCAACAACCACTACCCCATGCTTGTGGTTTTGCATATCCTCATGCAAACAAGGTGAGGTACTGAAGAAGTGAGGAGGATTATTGAGATGGCTCTAGTACAAAGGAACCTAGAAAACAAAAAAATGGAGCTAATGAGATGAATACTGAACAAAAATAAGTCTTCTATGATTTATTAAAATAATGTAAAACTAACACTAATCATAAAAGAAATTCCAAATCACTCATTACATATAATTTCATCAAATCCTTAACAATCTTATACTCAAGAAAATAAATTTAAGGGGCTCTCCTTATTTATAGGTAGGAGGTTTTTTTATGATCACAATAAATGATGAACCAAAGAAAAATTAGTCATTACTAACCAAATCCCAAAGTCTTATAATCATCCAAGTATTACAAATAAGCTTTGCAGTTTAGTTTTATTAATTCTCTATTATCATAGGTCCCACTTCTAAGATAATAAATCTTAGATATAGTATGAAAAACCAGTGATAGAGGTCTCAAGATTACCTTAAGGCCATTCTTCAACAACAAATTTATGGAGTTCGTTTTTCCCTTGACTTCGTCCACACATGCTTCCTTTTGATTGTAACACTATAGAGTAACCATCATATGTATAGACAAAAGCCTTGGTTTGGTTGGCACTTCTTTAGGCATAATGCCCCATTGCCGCCGAGAGTCCATAGGCCTAATGGGTTTGCCTAGTGATATCACAGATCAGTACCCGCTGCTAGCAGGCATCCATAGCCTCGTTGGGTTAACCTCTTAAACATATTTTACATTAAAGGCTCTAGTCCCATGTTTACCATTTTAGTTTTATATGATGGATATTGCTTTTGTAATTGGTAGATGGGGCAACAGCTTCAGAAAAATCCTTAGAGGCATAGGATGACACCTTTCAGAGTGACTTTGATTACCTCCATAATGTCTTAGACAGATAAGGTACTTATAGGTACTCAAAGGACATAGCATGAATGAGCCATTTTTAATTTGAGATGGATGAGATTGCCAAATAATAACCAAAAGACACCTAAAGTCCTACCAAGCATAGTTGTCATGTATGATTTCACTTTTTAAAGTAGTGTTCCACTATGAGTAGAGACTTCAGTAACTCTTCTACAAGTCTTAATAAAGATGCTCGGTTATCATGCTTTGGAGTTTTGGTTATAGTATTCAAGTTTATTTTCTCATTGGGATCATTGTATGGACCTTTTAAATTTGTTTTAATCCCCTTAACATGTTTTGGTAACTACATTTTGAGCAATTGTGTCATATTGATAATTAGAAATCTATATGCATAAGAAAAATGAAATTTCAAAACAAAAAGGTATATCAACTATGAATAGTTTGGAATTATCATTCAATTTAACTTTTATGAAAAGGATTGCTTATTCAATCATCTTCGTAAAATAGTGGTCATAAAATAGATAAGAAATGATAAATAATGAATGCATCATTTTCAACAACTTAAGGAAGAAGGAAATATGTCATCAAATACCCCCATAAGTGTTCCATTATGTTGACAAAGTTGTCTTTTCTGCTTTTGAAAATATTCTTTTAGTATTTGAGCATCCAAAACGAACAAGATCCTTGAATCGAGCTTTGGTTGCAAAATAGGAAATTGGTACCAAAATTTTGGGTACTGGTATCAAATCAAGTATCGAAATTCCGGAAATTGAAATTTTAGACATTGGTTGGCTGAAATGTAATATCAGATGATCTTGCAATGCAATCATATTGATTTCATATGTCCAAAATAAATATTAACAAAATTACCTTCACATAAGATTGCAAACATGGTGTTCATAGATTACTTTATTGAAAAAAAAACTAGAAACAATTAAAAAATAATAATAAGTGGAAAATCAAAGTAATAGTTGAACCATGTTGTTATTTGAAATAAGACTAAGTAACAATCTTCGTTAAAACAATGCCATAGATCTCCCATTTTCAACAAGTTGTTTCTTTTAACTGTTAACATTCCCACTATACAAAAAAAAATGAGAAAGATGTTGCACTATATTTTAAGAACTAAACTAACTATTATATGCAACATTTATTTATTATTTATTATCCTACTCTACTTGAGAAAAAGAAATTCCTCTCCTCGAGTATATGGGTATTTCCAATGTAACCATATGTGCAATATGTATAAAAATGAATTCATAATCAAGTTTAGAATATAATCTTCAATGCATACCTGAGTATGAAGAACTAGTTGTCTTAATGATGATGTCAAGAAGTAAGGAAGGATGGAGTGGTATGGCCTCATAATTGCTTGAAACCAACTTTCAAAAAAATCAAAATGCTCTTGGTTTACCTCTTTATTTGGCTCATTTAGCACATCCTCCTTTATTGTTCCATGCATATCTTATAGCATTATATGATTATCCTCTTGTTTGCTCAGAGGATCCACAGATAGGCATGTCAAAAATCGTATAGTATCAGGTTCTAATGGTTTCTCTCCATTGGATGTGGTCCATGATTCTTCAGTTTCCTCGACAATTTTGCAAGGGTGAAGATCTTCTTGTGAATGTGGTTCATGGAATTGGTGTTCTTCTATCACTTATGGGGAGCGAGATAAGTTTTTGATTGCTATCAAGATTTGTTCTTCATGAGAAGAAGAAATCTCGGTTGATGCTAAGATTTCAGAGAGTTCTTTTAAACTCTTGATCATCCTTGAATATCGGTTTGTTGGTTCCTAATCTTTGTCCTACACATGAATTAGTGTATGGAATTCTTATTAAACTTCCTAAAGAAATAAGAAGAAAACACACTTAAAACAAATGCAACAAACCAATCATGTACTCGAAGCGCCATTGTGCTACTAAGACCCTATTGTCACCAAGTTATATGTTCACACAAGCTAGGCTTCTCTTCTTTTCATGAATCAATCTAAAATAAAACACACTTGCAAAGAAAAAGAAGGAAACAATGAGGATTTGGAGCAACCCCACCAAAGTGGATGTGTAGGTTCTTACCTCTCTTCTTATCGCTTTATCTCAGCCCCCAAGCGTGTAACTAGATCACATAGAAAACTTGTGAAAGCAACTATTCTCTAATCCCTTTAGCACCTCACCAGCAACGATGCCAAAAATGTTGGTGGAATTATATTTATTCTAATTCCAACATTTATTTATCTAATCTGGGATCGTAAGACTTAGATATGCAAGCTCAGGAAATGTAAGATTAGAGCCTATTTTGAGCTATGCTAACAATTAACACTAGAAAGAACCAATCACTGAGGATTATAACTTGTCACTCGATTGTGGGATTCTAATGCTTATCATGTTTCAAACCACAATCTTGCATTATCAACAAACAACGTTCATGTGGTTTTATTTATGTACCTTATTAGGCTTTGAGACTTCAGTGGTTCTAATCCAATAGCGTTGCATACAAAAACTATTTAAACATGTTGTAGAAAAAAAAAATTGCAGAAAAGTAAATGCCGACAACTACAAGCAAAATCATGCTAAGTATCTTATTAGGCTTTAAGACTTCGGTGGTTTTAATCCAATAGTGTTGCATACAAAAACTATTTAAACATGTTGTAGAAAAAACAAAATGCAAAAAAGTAAATGCCGACAACTACAAGCAAAATCATGCTAAGTAAGTAAAGCAATAAAAGAGATAACTACTGAAAATGAAAACAAACTCTAAGGAATCATTCATTGGGACATAAGAAGAAGTCAATATTATGAAGTTTTAAACATATTCTATGATTATTCGTGAGTAGTTAACTCGAGTGTCATGTCCTTCAATGGATTCCAATAGTCTTACAAATTGTTATAAATCAAAGTAAACTGGAAACCCAAACTGAAATGGAAAATGTAATGTCACTAAAAACCAAAAGCAATCAAAACAACTTGTAATAATTGTAGATATCTAAATCCTAAACTCAAGATATCTCCAGAATCAAGTACATCGACACTAATATGAAGAATTAAATCTATGAGAGAAATATGCTTAATTGCATAAATCTACATGCAAGAATGAAATGCTTATATGATGGGCAGCAAGAGAATTAATAAATATAATTCTATAATAAAGGGCTGAATGTAAAATGACTCTTAAATTATTCACCCAAATATAGAATTAAGGAAAAAAGAGGAAGGGAGGAGCAAATAGAAGAAAGACAATTGTTCTCTGTAGTAGGAATTTCAATTAAGAACACAAGCTTGTCAAAGAGGAAATGGAAAGAAGATAAAATGAATACTTTTTTTTTTTTGTTCCTGAAAATATTGTTTATTTTTTACGTTGCTTCTAAATATCCTTAATTTCTTGGCAGAAAACAGAGAATGGAAGAGTGTCAATTCTTTACGCAATCAAATGTTGAAAATAAGATCTTAATCACGCACAAAGAAGAATCAATGGAATGGAATTGATTTCTTAAACCTACAGAGAAGTACTACAAACTAAATTGAAGGCATGAAAGTGAACAGATCTGAGTTTTATCTAACATAAATTCATTGCAAAATAAAACTAAATTGTTATTTGTAGACTAATCTACAAAACACATGAGGCATAACAACACTTACCAACACTAAGGGGCTCTTCCCATGAGGTTAGTGCTGCTAAGAAAAGCTTAAATCAAGCTAAGAAGATGTGCCACAATTTAACAACAATCAATTTTTTATTCACATCAAAAACTCTGTTACAAATCAGCTCTCTAAATCTCTCCAAAACTAATCATTGATATCCTCTATTACAATCATTAACAACCTCCTTCCTATGCCCTTTGAGTCTTTATTTATACATAAAATCCGTTGAGGAAGGATAAGATCCAATCCCCTAAACTCAGAAAATGAATTTATAATTTTTGAGGAAAATCTTAAAGATTTGATTTTTGTGTAACTTTTTACAAATTGGAGTTAAATAACCAACCATATCTTCTCAGCCATGATGTATTTTTGGGAGTTGTTTCTATGGAGCGTAATTTTCCATATTATCAACAAAAACCTCTCTTGTATTTTCTTGATTCAAATCCATGGCCTTGGAAATCATGTATGAAGTTGATTGTTTAGATACTTTTGCAAATTTGGGTTTTGTGGAATTTTTTTACAAATTTGCTTCGAAGAACCAGCTGTAACTTTTAAACTGTATGGAATTTTTGGAAACTATTTTAGATCCAAGTAAATTGCTCTGTTGTGCAAAAATCCATTTTCGATATTCTTAAGATTCACCACCATATGCACAGAAATTGATGCAGGACATTGGCAGTTTAAAAAGTGTTACCCATTTTTGGTTATAGCTTAAATCGTGTGCTAGGATCCTACACATGTGATATGGGTATATTCGAAGTCTTATACCAACACATTAAGCGCATGTGGCACCTAATTTACCATGCATTGAGAAAGAAAAACATATTTTATAATTTTGACTTTTTTTCCTCCATTTGTGCAAGTGCATAATTGAGTACCGCACTGCTCAACTGATAAAGAGATAGAAATTTGCATATTGGAACATGCTCCTTGGCCATATAACCACATTCGTAAACCATCATTGATAAAACCATGTTAAAAAACTCATTTAATCATTAAAAATACAAGAAATTATTAATAATTAACCATAAGGTAAAATGAATGCATTTAGTGAAAAATGGTAATATAATAGTTACGGAATATGTTGTAAAGGTATGAATATGGCTTGTAAATGGAAGGCTTGTATAGAAAATGCTATAGTATATATGGGGTCTAGCAACGTGAAGAATGTCAGAGGCATTCGGAAAGAGGAGTTGACTTGGAGTGAGTTTGAAAGACCTTTTCAGGAAGAAGTATACTATGATGACAAGGCAAAGGAGTTCTATGAGTTGAAGGTGGGATCTATGATCGATGAGGAGTATACTAGCATATTCTTGTAGTGGTTGAGGTATGTTCCTTATCTTAAGGAGGAGAAAGCAAAGATTCAGAGATTCATCAGTGGGTTGTCGATATCATTCAAAGACAGGATTGAGTTTGATGAGCCTAAATCGCTAGAGGAAGCCATTAGAAAGTTGAAACATTGTTATGAGCAATCAAAGCGCAAGTCTGAGACTAAACAGGACTGGAAAGATAATGACAAGACTAAGGAAAAATGGGATAAGAAGTGAGGAATACTATAGGATATAGATGACAAGGAGAATGTAGCACCGTACAATAAGTTCAACGCAGCTGACAGAGGACATGGATTTCAACCCGAGGAGCAGAACGAGGGTGATGGTAGGAAGAGATTATCTACATCATTAGGGTAATAGACCGCAAATCTACAGTGCTCAGGAGGCACGGACAGTGGGGGATGTTGGATAGAGTATTCCTCATATTTATGCAGTGTTGGATAACAGGTAGGCGGATCACCAAGCATCTATTATCGAGATGGACGGTAGGCTTTGTGATCAAGTTTTTTCCATTTTGATTGAAACTGGATTTAACTATAGCCATGTTAATCCTAACCTAGTAGATAAGTATGGTTTGAATAAAGAAGTGCATGTAGAGTCTTGGTTAGTGCAGTTGGAAAGATGTACTAAGGAAAGAGTTCATCATTGGGTAAGGGCTTGTGCAGTTGAGTTGAGTGGTATGTTAACATCAACGTATCTAAATGTGTTTCCATTGGGATCATACAATATGTTGTTGAGTATGGATTAGTTCTATCTTCACAGGACGAAGGTGGATTGTTATGGAGAACATAGAATCTTAACGGGTAAGAAGAAGATGACATCAATTAGAATGGTTACAACTATGTAGGCAAAGTGCAGTTGCAGGAAAGGGTGTGTATTATTTGCAATGCATGTTTCTAGTGATATAGATAAGGATGTTGAGGATGTGGAAGTCTTCAAGAGGTACCTGATTTTACAACAGTTTCAGGATGTGTTCCCAACAGAGATTTCAGAGTTGCCTCCTCACAAGGAAGTAGACTTTTCTATTGAGTTGGTACTAGGGGAAGCACCAGCATTAAAGAACCTTACAATATGAGCACTCCATAGTTAGTAGAATTGAAGTTGCATTTGAAGGAAATGTTGGACCAAGGACACATCAGGCCAAGTGTGTCGCCTTGGGGTGCATTAGTGCTGTTTGTAAAGAAAAAGTATGGTACTCTCAGGTTATGCATTGATTGATGACTTGTTTGATCATTTAAAAGGAGCAACGATGTTCTCAAAGATTGATTTGAGATCAGGTTACCATCAAGTACGCATCAAAGAAGAGGATGTCTACAAGAATGATTTCTGGACCATGTATGGGCAATATGAGTTTATTGTGGTTCCATTTGGTTTGACTATTGCTCCAGCTACTTTCATGTGGTTGATGAATAGTGTGTTGCGTCCCTATCTAGACATGTTTGTGATTGTATTCATTGATGACATATTGATATGTTGTAAGAATGAGGAAGAGAATGCATGACATCTAGCAACATTGTGGAAATTGCTAAAAGAGCATCAATTGTATGAAAATCTTAGTAAATGCAGATTCTTTCAGACAAAGGTTTATTATTTAGGGCATGTGGTCTCAAAGGAAGGCACAATAGTGGATCTAGAAAAGATCAGAGCTATCATGGAACTGGAAACTCTTAGAAATGTGGATGAGTTCATATCATTCATTGGGTTAGTAGGTTACTATAGGCGGTTCATCTGGAAATTCTCACAAATTTCTTATCCTATTACATCTTTGCAGCGAAAAGGAAAGAAATTTGAATGGATAGAGGAATGTCCAGCGATTTTCGAGCAACTAAAGCAATTAATTACAAATGCTCAAGTTCTAAAGATTGCAGATCCGGACAAAGAGTTTGGGTATGTACATATGCTTATAAGGGAGGACTTAGTGGAGTTCAGATGCAAGAAGGAAAGGTAGTATGCTATGAATCAAGGAAACTAAATGAGCACAATTAGAACTATGTGACCCATGATCTTGAGTTGGCAGCTATCATCCACGCATTGAAGATGTGGAGACACTATATTATTGGTAAGCGATTCATCTGGATGAGTGATCATAATGAATTGAGATACTTATTTGACCAACCTAATATGAACGTCAAGAAATCTATGTGGTTGGCTATGATCAATGAGTTTGACTTTGAAATCGGGTACTTTAAGAGAAAGGAGAACAAGGTTGCAGATGCTCTTAGCAAGAGAGCACAGGTAAATCACATAGCAACTATGAGTTCGTATGGGACAAATTTATAGGATTAGATTTTGCAGGCATGTGAGCAGGATGACAAGTACAAGAAGCTTAAGCACAGGTTAAAGCAGCAGGGTATAAGTGAATAGGATGTGCACTATCATATCATGGAAGATGGTCTGGTCAGATTTAGGGACAAGATCTATGTGCCAGACAATCGCGAGCTCAAGAAGCTTATCTTGTGGGAATTTCATGTCAAGTTGTATTCAAGTCACCCATGATATCATAAGACATTAAACAACAGTTAAGAAGTTCTAACTTTGGCTGAATTTGAAGAAAGAGGTGGCAGACTTTGTTGCGAGATGCTTGGATTATCAACAGGTAAAAGTAGAGTGTAAGAATCCAAGTGGATTATTGTAATCGATTTTGATTCCATAGTAGAAATAGGAGGTCATTTCCATGGAATTCATTACAGGTATGTCGAGGACATCTAGACAACAAGATTCTAGTATGGTTGTGGTTGACACGTTGACCAAGGTAGCTCACTTCATTCTAGTGAAGTCTACGCATTCAACTAGTAAGGTAGCATAGGTCTTCATCAAAGATATTGTGAGGTTGAATGGTGTTCCAAAGAACATTGTGTCAGACAGAGATGCCAAGTTCACTTCTAGCTTTTGGAAAGAGATATTTGCAAGTTTGGGGACATAATTGGCCTTCAGTACAAGTTATCATCCGCAGACAGATGGACAGGCAAAGAGGGTGAATAGGATTTTGGAGGACATGTTGAGAATGTATCTTATGCATCAACAATGAAAGTGGGAAGAGTATCTTCCACTTGTGGAGTTTTCATATAACAATGGATATCAAGTGTCACTAAGGATGAGTTTGTTTGAGGTACTTTATGGGCGAAGTTGTAAAACTCCTAACAATTGGAGTGATCTAGTGAACATAGTGTTGATTGGACCAAAGATGTTGGAAGAGATGGAACAGGAAATGCAACTAATCAAGAAGAATCTATAGGTAGCACAAGACATGCAGAAGAGTTATGTAGATCAACACATGGTGTTTAAGGAGTTTTAGGTTGGGTAACATGTGTACTTGCGCATCAAGCCCAAGAAGAGCTCCTTGAGGTTTGGACCATGTGCCAAGCTAACACCTTGGTATTGCAGGCCTTTCAAAATTCTTTAGAGGATTGGACCAATAGCCTATTGAGTTGCATTGCCTCCGACAGTGAAATTCCATGATGTTTTCCATGTCTCATTGCTTAAGAAGTATGTGAAAGTTGTTGATCATGTGATTGACTAGTCTGTATTGCAAGTGGAACCATAAGGAGAATTTCAGACATAGCGAAAGATGCTTGTGCTCCAGAATCGAGCAATAGAGCAAGTTAAAGTGCAGTGGAAGCACTTTGGGCCCAATGAAGCTACATGGGAGATGGTTGATCAGATGCGGGCTATGTATCCTTCGTTAGTTGAGCAGATGTCTTTTGATAAATGCTTTGATATTGTGTTTTGGTTATGTCTATATGCATATGTATGTTGTAAATATCTTATCGAGCTATGTTATAAAGCTCAAATAAGCAATATGGTGTTCATGATATGTTGGCTATGTTTTAGCAGATGGATATGATGTAAATGTTGTATTGAGCTATGTTATAAAGCTCCATAGGCAGAAGGTGTTTGTTGCTTTATAAGAGTCATTGAACACCGAGGGTGGTGTTCCCCCAAGGGGGAGGGTTCTGTAACAACATTGGTTAAAAATCCATGCAATAAAGTTAATAAAGAAAAAATAAGACCAAAGGCATGGGTCACATATTCTAAGCTGAATGTTGGGCAAAAGCACAATGACAGGGATCATTGGTGATTAATAAATGGCTATGGAAATTGGGAAAGGTAAAGAGGCATTAATTGACATTTATTTATGAAAATAATGGAAAATATGAGAAAATGAAGGTGAAAGGTCACAAAATTTAATGGGAGAAAAATAAAGAAAAATGAAGAAAATAAAGGCCTCAATGATAAAAATGCTTATGAGGATCAGTTCACGGTTTTTGACAACAGAGATTTTGGCTAGTTAAGTTTTTTGTTAGTTCAGTCTGTGGCACTCTCTTTCTATTCTCACTCTGTCATACTCTTGCACACTTAGAGTTTCTTGGAGCATTGTGACATACTTTGGATTTGGAGAAAGAAGGCAAAGGAAAAAGTAGGAAAGCACAAGAGGATAGTGAGATTGCTTTGTAGGTAGCACGTTTCATGTATGATTTCCTTGCTAGTTTTTCCATGCATGGCATATGCCTTGTGGTTGTTTGGTTATGATATGTCATTGGCATGGAGGATTAGATTGATAGTGGTTTTGCCTAGCCTTGTCGTTTCCTCGATAACCATGGTGTTGTGGGTTTCCCACTTGATTGTTTTGATTGATGCTCATGTTCCTTTTGGCTATGGGTTGAGTTACTAGTTCTTGGAGCCTTGGTTGGACAAACGCTCTAGAATTCCTGGAACAACTTGGGTTGAGTTACTAGTCTTGGAAGCCTTGGTTGGAAAAACGATCTAGAACCCTTGGTGGGTTGAGTTACTAGTCCTGGAGCCTTGGTTTGAAAAACGCTTTGGAGCCCTACAACAGTTGTGGGTTGAGTTACGAGTCTTCGAGCATTGGTTGGACAAACACTCTGGATCCCTGGACAAACTTGGGTAGAGACCAATCTAGTGATGGTTAGTGATGTCTGACTGTGAGGTGGAATAGATGGTTGAGGGTTGAGGTGGTTTTTCCTCTGGAAGCCTTGGTTTGGTTTTGGTTGGTCTATTCCATGAGATCCCACATTCATGCATGGAATATGGCACAACGACGATTATCTGGAAGAGAGATTTGGTTCAGCCCAATCTATCGTTGACTGGTACGTGGAAGTCCTTGACTCAATTGGTTTTTGCATATGTTAATAAGAGGTATTTTCCTCTTGTATTTCATGAGTATTTATAATTTTTATTGTGGTTTTTATGGTTGTTCTATCATTGTTATTATTCTGGTTATATGTTGGTTATAAGCATGGTTTCATGACAAATTCTAGATACGATTCTTCACATGTTTTGATTGGTAAATGAATGGTTATTGAATGCATGAACTAGTATAAGTTTTTGCAGCTATTATGAGAGGGTATAAGAACTTCTTGATGATTTTTAGATAATTATGAGACCCCTATGTTCATATATGCATTTATGACTTGTAGATTACATGTTCACAATGTGTTTGACGAAATGTCTATCATGGTTAGGCTTGGTTAGGTCAATTTCTTGAATAAATTTTGCATCAATGGTTTTGTCCTTGTGTCATTCATCACTCTAGAAAGTTTTATCAAGTTCTTGGTAGAGGTTTGGATCCTAGCCCAAAAAAAGTGGCTAAGATTCCAGGGTCGCATGCACATAACTGGGAATTATAGACTGCAGTTGCTGGGAGGTAGGTTAATCCATGCGATTGCAGGCTTATAGTTGTTGGCTTGCCTTGTTAAGCAAGCGACTGGAAGTCTAGATCACTAAAAAGTGAGTTAGCTCAGGGGTTGG